>JAUEKU010196038.1:2414-17555 GCA_032274805.1 Gypsophila paniculata | reverse complement strand
ATAATAATAATAATAATAATAATAATAATAATAATAATAATAATAATAATAATAATAATAATAATAATAATCATAATCATTATCATCCTAGTCATAATTTAAAAAATTATAGTAAGTTCACTTCTATTTCATTCAGTTAAATTCAGTTCACCTCCATTCAGTTCAGTTCAGTTCAAGGATCCATTCAGTTCAATTCAGTTCAGATCCATTCAGTTCAGTTCAGCTTTATTCAGTCCTGAAAAACAGAGCCTACATCCACCTCAATTGGACGAATGTGATACCCTACTCCCTTATACCCGGCCCACTAAAATCCCTAATTAAAACGAGTTCTATGCGATGCGACACCCGCATGTACCCCATGGACATCCTAATTATATATGTTAAGAGTTTTTTGTCCGAAGGTATCTAACATTTACCAGAATTGTAAAAAAGGTACCTAACTTTTTTTTTTTGCCCAGACATACCTAACATTTACTAACTTATTGCTGAAAGGTACCAAAATGAGATTTCCGTCCAAAAAAGTCAATATTCCGTCATTGACTAACGGAGGAAGGCTTAACTGTCTTTGATTTTGCTAAATTTGGCTATTTCCCTCTAATTTTCCCCCTAAATTCATTAACATTCTTATTTAATATCCTTCCTTCCCCATTTATTTTCTCCCATTTAATTTCTAACATTCTCCACTTTCTCCATTTTAATCAATTAGATACTTGTAAGTGACGACATTAGGACTCTTCCCCTTATTTCCATAGCTCGAATAAGCCTCTTTGCTTCATCAAGGTTTCCTTCCTTGCAATATATGTCAATTGAAGTAGTGTAATTCGCGGTGCTTATTGTAAGTCCATTCTCTAACATTATATTGTATACAAATTTCTCTTTGCATCTTCGTTTCGATTAAGCTTACACTACCCATTCGCTAAACTATTGTATATAAACGCATCCGACACAAGCTCCTTTTTTTTTTCCATGATGCGCCTCAACCCAGTTGTTCATCAATTTGCTCTCATTTACGATAATCATCAATATATCAAATATCACCTTATTTAATTCAAACTCTTTACATTTCCTTCAAAAAAACCATCTTGTATCAATTTGACCCCAAAATCAATTATTTTCTCAAAAAAACCGATCAAATGGCAATATTTTTACGCTTTTTCGATGCAACCAAACAAATCATACAAGTCTTTTTCCCAACCAAAATCATTTTCCAATCGTTTCAACAAACAACTGGAAGGTATCGTCAAATCGATAAATGAGGGTTGGATAAGCCCTGAGATCAAATTTTTGAGATGAAAAGGACGGATAAATTTCCAATAAATTAAAGAATTGGAAGTAAAAGGAAAATAAAATTGTGGAAATAAAGGGAAAAGGGGTAAAATGGAGGATGTCATATAAAATGAAGGAAAAAGAAATAATTAAGTCTAAAATTAAGTCTTCCTCCGTTAGTCAACGACGGAAGTTTGACTTTTTGGACGAAATTTCTCTTGTGGTACTTTTAAACAACAAGTTAGTAAATGTTAGGTATATTTAAAAAAAAAAAATTAAATACATTTCTTACCATTCTGTAAATATTAGATACTTTCTCAAAGAAAAAAAAACCTATATTTTACTAGACCCTAATACGTACCTATATTAACTAACTCAAACATACCCCTGTCGAAATAGTCGACGAAAGAGGAATGACCGGAGCTTGAGGGAGAGAGGAGAAGTTTGGTGGAGCCGGGATTATTGTAAAGTTTGTTGAGTGAAGTAATTGCTGGGTGGGCGAAAGAAAATGGGGGGCTAAATTAGGAAAACAATTAAAAAAGGTCGACGATAATTAGTAAAACGTCGACGACGTTTGGTAACCGGAAAAAAAACTATATTTTACGAGACCCTAAAGCGTACCTATATTAACTAACTCAAACATACCCCCTGTCCAAAACCCTAAACCCTAAACATCTCCCTCCTTCATACCTCCCCCTCTCCTCCGCCTCCAACCACCGTCGTCGCCGCCGTCGATGTCGAAAATAACCTCAAAACGGTCAACAATGGCGGAATCACCAGACTTCTCCGCTTTACGCGAACTGTTTCTTCCGCACATTGAGTCTTACGATTACTTGATTGACTCTGGCTTGGAAACTGTGCTCTCTAATGTGAAGCCTGTCGAAGTTTACGACTCGTTAACCGGCGTTAAATTGAGAAATATCCTTTTTGATTTAATCGAAAGAAAAAAAGGCGATTGTTTATATTGAATTTTGAAAGACGAAAGACCGCTTTGTTTTATTCTCTATAGCCTTTGTTGTTTTTGTGCTTGCTATGGAGCAATTCTTGTGTTCAACGCTAGTACACATACAAGGGGCCTATAAACCACTCTGAGAGGTTGTTAAATGGTCACAATAAGCGTTAAAATAGTCGCAACAAGCATTATTGAAGCGGTGTTTTGTTTTTGTTGTAGGCAAAGTCTCAAAAAAGACGGTCTTGAGTATTGCATTGTGAAGGACCGCTTACTTTTACACTCTAACCACCTGTTTCTTTAATATGACTTTACTCTTTTCTTTTGATTTGTGCTTGATTTTTGTGAAGTGCAATTGATTGTCCTTGACTTTATTTTGTTTCGGTTCGTGTACTTTATGTTAGTAATCCGAATGTTCATCCGCCGTTAAAGGACGTTAACGGAATCAGCAAAGCTTTGCTTCCTCATGAGGTCTGCTTTTTCGCGCTTTTGTTTGTTTATTGTTTGAATTTGCTGTTTTTTTTAGTACTGAAATTTGTGTTGCCATTGTCGTTGTTTTTGTTGTTGCTGTTGTGGCAGTGTCGACAAGCGAAGATTACGTACTCAGGGAAGTTTACGGCGGATGTTTGCTTTCAGTATAATGATGGACCTGTTATTAGGGAAAGTTTCAACTTCGGACAATTCCCTGTGATGTTAATGGTTTGTGTTCTCGTTTGTTGTTGTTTTCGTTGTTCTGTAATGCTCTACTCTGTAAGTTAGCGAATCAGTGATACGACCATTTAGGAACGCAGTGACCTTTTTTCTTGCTGGGGACGACGTTACTGTACTCCCAAAATTATGAATAGACCCTAAAATGTTGACCTAATTGAAAGCAAATCATTAGGACTATTGTCTTATTGGGATGATGAAACTGTTTTGTAAGCTGTATCCTCTGCAGCTTGATTTTGTGATAGTTGGTTAATAGCTTTGAGTAGGCCGTGTTCGACTTATAAAAGTCTGCTAAAATACGATTTATGCCCATTGTACTTGCCAGTCTTGAGTATACATAATGCCAGTATGTGATATTATAGATGATAATTAACAAGATTGTCTGTCTGTCTCTCTCTGTTTCTATCAGTCGAAGATCTGCAACCTTAGGAATGCGTCTCCTGCCAAACTAGTTTCGTATAAAGAAGAGCAAGCAGAGATGGGAGGGTGAGTAACTCATGTTCTATGTTTTGGCTACGTTTGCGTGTATTGATTTAGATAGTTTGATATGATGGTTCTTTAATGAGGTAGTTTACACTTAGAAGGACTAAGTTGAAACACGGATGTACATATTAATACACTTTAGGAGCTTGTCATTGATAATTGCCGAGTAGTAAGACGAACCCTAAAGTAGTGCCCTGGTGTAAAGGGTGTGTCGATTGAGGAATTTGGAGGGAAAGAGAGGGGAGGGATTTGGAGGGATGAGAAATCCTTCGTTTGGTTAGCCAAATGGAGGTGGAGGGATTAGGAGTGGAGGGATGAGGAGAGGAGGGAAATGGAATGTCTCCTCGCTTAATTATTTCCCCTCCAGTGAAGGAAAGATTTGGAGGGAAAATCACATTCTCCATTCTCCCTCCCCTTCCCTCTCTTTCCCTTCCCCCCTTCCCTCTATTTCCTTCCATTTTTGTTATCCAAACAAGGCCTAAGGGCTTGTTTGGATAACTAAAATGGAGGGAAAGTGAGGGGAGGGGGAAAGAGGGAAGGGAAGGAAGGGAAGGGGAGGGAAGATTAGACAATTTTCCTCCAAATCTCTCCTCTTATGGAGGGACTTTGGTTTGCCTTGGAGGAGGGATAATGAATCCCTTCCCTCCAAATCCACCCACCCTCATTTGCTATCCAAACGATGGGCATTGAGCCCTTCCTCTCCCCTTCCTTCCAAATCTCCCTATCCAAACACACCCTAAGTGTGTAACACTTCATTTGTTCGTATGTGGAAAGCTAGACGTATTCTTGATTGGTTTATTCAAGAGTCACAAGGATGTCCTATTCCGGGCTTAAGCTAGGATCAATGGGCTCATAGGCTGACTTTTTTAACTGTATTGTCATGTATTATATCCTTGGGTATGTTTTTCTTCAAGAAAATTATATACTTCCTCCATTCCACCATTTTCTTCCCACTTTTCTTGAAATGAAATTTCATGGTTTTCTTTCCATTTCTATTTCGTCAATTTCAAGCAATCTCATCCACACAATCTACTTTGTCAACTTACTTTTTATTTTCAACCAATCTCATCCACACAATCCACTTCCTTAATCATTGTGCCAATATTAAATGGGAAGAAAATGGTAGAATGGAGAGAGTATAACTTAAGCAGTGAAGTAGTGGAGGACCGTGTATCGTTAGCTGCTAACAATTACAAAGAGTATAAGAAAATAGAAAGTGATGGTGATATTGTTATGTACTGGGGTTAATGTGGGCTTCCATAGTTGTGACAGGAAATGAGTATGTGGCTAGGAGGGGAGTGGGCTGCCAAGGGGATGCGGTCTATATAAGAGTGGTGGATTTTTTGGGGACTAAGAGAGTGAGGAATGATGCAGCAACGGGTTTAAGAATTAACGTATGATTTTAAAAATAATATATCAATTAGTGTTCGTGTTCCATCCAATGTCTGTTTTTATGGAATCACCGCGGAGTTTTCCATACAAGCATGACATAGGTGGAGGTGAGACTAGTGAGAAAGTCGGAACTTCAATGTAGCCATAGATGATGTACATAAAATTTGACAACTCACATTCTTTAGCACTACAAAATCTAACTGGCGATTAAATTTAAAACCTTGACTCTGAAAGTGGTAGAACAATTCAAGCATCAATCATGCCCATAAATAAAATGATTAGAGGAGAGCTTACTATCTCGTTCTTTGTTTCTCTTTCTTTTATTTGTGATTTTCTTATTAGTATGAGCTGGTTGCTAAGAGGTTTGAAAATAAAGTCAGATAGGAGAGATTTTGAGAGAAGGGTATTGAGGGGGGTTTGTTAATTTTGATTTATTGTTCATTTAATAATGTGAGGTTAAGTACTTTTTTTTTGGTGAATATTAGACTTATATGAATATCTTTTGTTCCTGAGAGGCCTTGTTGTTAGCTACTTAAAAAATTATTTGCAGGTACTTTGTTTGCAATGGGCTTGAGAGGGTGGTTCGACTATTGATAATGCAGAAACGAAATCATGTGAGTGTTCATTTTGTCGAAAAATGTTTCTTTTTTTGAGAAGCTGAAGTGCACGATTGTGATGACCAAATGAGAAGTTTGTATTAGGATCTGCAGCTACTGTGTTAGAATGATCTTTAATTTTTCTTGTGTTTAGAGAAGAGGGGGTGCTTTGCCTTTTGAGCAAGCTTTCCAACTGAACCTTGGTGATTTGGCGTTCGATATAAATAATAACCATTTGATGTAGCCGGATTACTATGTTTCATGCCATTTTCTAGGTTGTCTGCACTTACTGTCGCAAAAGTAACAAAGCCTTAGTCCAGATTGTTGTAATTATATTTGTGCTTTTTTTGTTGACAATCAACTATCTGCTAAGATTTATTGACTTCTCCATTATGATTTTCAGCCTATGAGCATGGTTCGGAGTTCATTTCGTGCTCGAAGAGAGGGATACAGTGATAAAGCTGTTGTCATAAGGTTTTTTTTATTGCATTTCTTTTCTTAGAGCTATTTTTTTTATTATGTTCTCTGAAGACTTTTTTTTCCCTCGATCTTTGGTTTGGGATGAAACTTTTCAATGATATTTTTTAAAGGAAAAAAATACTCCCTTCTTTTTACTCAATAATCCCCATAGGGGTTTGACACAAATTTTACGGAAAGTGGAAAAGGTAAGGGTAAAGTGGTAATTTTAAAATAAATTGGTCCACTTTATAATTGTGAATGCATGACTTGTTTGTGAAATCAATATTTTAACAAGGGTAAAATGGTCATATCATTCACTAAAAGCTGTTATATTTAGAAATGAGGCTAATTGAGTGAAAATTCCATAAAAAGAAAGTGAGGCTAAATGAGTGAGGAGGAGTACCTCCTAGTGCCTCATCCACTTTGCTTTCGGGGGACATCTTAAGAGCATTCCAGATAAGATGATTACAAAGAGCTACGAAAAGCTACAGTCAAATTGATTTTTGTTTAATATGATTTTGTGGCCATTGAACTCCATAAAAATTGATGATTGTTTGTTTCTTTCTTATAGATGTGTTGCGGAAGATCAATCGTCTGTTACTGTAAAACTTTATTATCTTAACAATGGAAGCGCTAGAGTTGGATTCTGGTGAGCTTTAATTACTGTCCTACGTTGGATTGAACTTTAATATTTAAGGTTATTGTAACAATTATGCTGCTGTTATGGGCTGTAGGATAGGAGGAAGGGAGTTCTTACTTCCCGTGGGCATTGTTCTGAAGGTTAAGCATGTTCTCTTAACTCTTTCCTCTTTTGATGTCTGCCTTTATATTTGGTTTACATGTGCATGTGTGTGAGCATAAGCATGGGTCAGCTGTTAAATTCAATTTTCTGTCTCACTGAAAGCTGCTGCTGCAGACAGCCTTTCAGCCACCGTGGACCATGGTGGCTCTGGTCTAAAGCATACCCTTGATTGTTGGAGTTTGCTGGAGATGGATTCGTATTGGAACATTGCCAATGGTGGCTTTGTTTGAAAGAATTTTAAGAACAAATTAAATTTTTCTTAATGGCAAATTGTATTTTCAGTTCATAACATTATAATCAGATAGAGGATCACTAAATATTTCTTGATTTCCTAGATTATTTTTTTTTTTCATTTTCTTTTTTCTTTTGATGTGAATTACCAGTTTACGACGCCATTTGTGTTTCTTCAGAGTCAACTACAATCATTTGGCAGTCATTCTGTATCGCTAGTTATTTTGTTGTATTCATTTACTCTCCAGTCTTCTTTCCTGTGCATGACTGCTGTGCGTATATCTGATTTCTCCTCTGCAACTGATGCTTGTAGCTGATAACAGGCACTTCTTGATACAACTGATCATGAACTCTATGTGGCACTCACATGTATCTACAATGAAAAATATGAAGGAGCAAAAGGTGTCGTTGGGACCCAGCTAGCTGGTGAAAGGGCAAAGATTATACTTGATGAGCTGCACTGTCTGTCTCTTTTGACTCGCCGTCAATGTCTAGAGCATATTGGTATGATTTTGTTGCTGGTTGCTACAAATCTGGATAAAATGGTGATGTTATGAGTGCTTGTCATTTTTGACCTGAAATTCGAAGACAAGCATTTGTATTTGTATATCATTCATTTCAGAGTTCAGACAATTGACACCCTTGTCAATAGTTTGATGAACAGTTTCATATTGCGGTGTACCGAGCAGTTTGCGCGTGGCCTTACCCTTGAATGTAGTAAAAAAAAGAGGCTATTTTCAGGCGACCCACTAGAATATTGCTTTAGATACGATTAAGCATTACTCAACATTGAAAGAAGCACAGATCGTTTAGTGATCCATTTTGAGTCTGCTTTTTCACATTCCAACCCCAAAAAGTATTGTGCATTTGGTTGCATTGGAAATGGAATCAATCCTCTCATCCCCAGTCCCCTTACAAAAAGAAAAGATAACAACTGCGATGCAACGATGAATCTTTTTTTTTTTATCGATTTCATAGGGAGTGAGCACAACATTATTTAGTGCATTATTTGGCAACTTAGCAGTATTTCTATGCCCAACATGAGGCTCTGAATTATAAGCTCTTGATGGTCTGTGTAGGTGAGCATTTCCAACCTGTCATGGATGGGGTGGATAAAGAAAGCTATTTAGTAGTAAGTCACGCTTTACTTATTTGTTCTGCAGGTTGTCGATTGCTATCTCTGTTCTGTATTCTCCTTTGTTAATGCATATTGTTTTCTTGTTCTTAGGTTGGGGAAACTGTTCTAAATGATTATGTGTTTGTTCACCTTGGTTCCAACAATCACGACAAGTTTAATCTTCTAATGTTGGTTTTTACCCCTCCTATTTGATCTTTATTTTATATTTTAATTTTTAATTGAGATTTGAGAATGTGATGCTCTTTTGTAGATTCATGCTACAAAAGCTCTTTTCACTTGTAGACCAGACATCTGTGCTTGACAATCCTGATTCACTGCAAAATCATGAAGTTCTACCAGCTGGTCAACTGATATCCATTTATTTAAAGGTACTTTTTACGTGGTGATAGTAAATAATTGAAATTCATGAAGAACAAACACTTGAGGCTGGTGCCCTCTTTCTCTCCTGTGGAGGAATTTCAAAATAATCTTTTTTTAGTTGGCTAAGTGATAAAATTCTGAGGGGTTAAATGAAGTCTCAAAAAAGTGAATGAGGGTGAATGAGTGTACATGCATCCACATGGAATGTAAAGAAAAAAAATCTATAAAGTGGAGTGAAGGAGAGAATTTTGTGCAAATGACGTTTTTGCACTATGTTCAGCTTTCGCTCAAAGTAAATCTCTCACAAAATTTGATTTCTTTCTCTTTCTTATTCGTTTGATTATCATAAGCCCCTTAACTTTTTCTCTTTTCGTGCTTTGAGAAGTTTCTACTTTCTTGTTTCTTTTGTTGCCGCCCTTTGGCACACTTTACATTGCTTTTTGCATGTCCTCGTAGCTCTCTCACAAGTTTTCTTCCTCATATTGTCATGTGTTTCACTCAAATTTTCTCTTTTCTTTTCTGCATCTATTATGGTCATTTGTGTATGTAATTAACCTTTGGGTAAATACATCATGCTTATGCTTTTTTTTTTTTTTTTTTTTTTTCTGGCCAAGTTTTTTTGGCTTTTCAAATGAGTATTTGGTTTGTGGATCCACAATTTTACACTGCTGCCCAACAGTTCTTTCCTCATCAGCTCCTCTCCAACTCAGTTTTTTGGGATTCAAGATCACTTCTGTAAATATTTTGGTTTTCTTATGCCGTATATTTTTTTTTTTCCAGGATAGGCTGCAAGAGTGGCTGAATCGTTCCAAAAAGCTTCTTAATGATGAGATTAAAACCAAAGGCGAAAAATTTTTACTCAGCAATAGTATGTCATGAGTTTGTGCTTTTTGATTAGTAGAGTTGGCATTCTTATCTTTTCTTGCTGATTATTATTTCACGTCACTTCTTTAAAATTTTAGTTGACATGCTACAACTCGGACAAATAGTATATCCTCTTTCAATCTTCCACTCTTTAGCTTTATTCTGATGGGTAAACGAAGAGTGTTTTCTCTGGTTCTATCTGTGTGTTGACAAATGACTAAACAAATGCTACTGAGTGAGTATTGTCATCATGTCGATTGATATTTCTCCAGTTGTTTGTTGGTAGTCTTGCAAACAAACAAACTTGTAGAAATCTATTTCATGCGCAATTGCGTAAGACTCGGATCCCACAAGGTTTTGAGTGCTTTGTTACTCGTGCAGCTTCATACCTCTTTCCATGTCATTTTTTTCTGTTTCTATGTACATTGATCTTTATATGTTTTTTATATGGATGTTGCTGGTCGTGTCAGTTGGGGTCATAACTCTGTGACGGTAAGTTAATGCTATTTTGTTGTCCCTGGGGAATGATGCAGTTGGGGATGTCAAGAAAGCGCTAAGAAAAAATGATTCAAAACAGATTGGCATTGCTATCGAGAATCTGTTGAAAACAGGAAGATTGGGTTCAGACTCACCCCTTGACTTACCACAGGTATCAACTGCTTCAGCTCGAATGTTTCTTGTTTTATATATATATATATATATATATTTATACTTTTTTATATTTATATATTTATACTTTTTTCTTGTGAGTGTAGTCCTTGTTTTGATGAAGGTATGTGAACAGAAAGGAGGGGAGGCAAATGGAGGGGGGTAACTTTAGAGATGAGGTGCCCTCTTCGTTTTGACTGTAACTATATAAGCCTGTGAGGTTAATATGTTCTTCGCATAAGAAGGATATGAGGCTGTTGAGAGAGTACAGGACCTCACAAAAAATGTTATTGTCAAACTAAAATGATTTCATGTCTCTAATAAGTACGAGAAATTGACGTTGACGTAAAAGTGAATAAATAAGTACTCGTTCATGTCCTTATCTGTCATTTCATGAATAATTGTAACCTATTAACTAAAAACGACCAACACAATTTGCCAACTGATTGTGTTAGTCAAACTAGCTGTTACAATACATAATCTACTTTTTCAACCGACTTCCACTGTTTATAGTTTCCTGAATACCAAATAGGGTCGTAATCTTTTTGCTTATAAATAAAGTTTCTGACGATTCCGAAGGTACTTGCTGTGACTGTTCAAAATATTGGTTCTTTCTATTGTTCTTTCAGTTTTAAATCAAAAGTTAGTTGCAAGGTCTGTATCAGCTATGAAAGTATCATAAAAGTCATATATCTAGTTAGTTTGTTCCCTTGCTTTGTGTCTAATGCCTTGAATTTATTGTAATATTTGTCTCTTTCAACCATCAGAGAGCTGGCTTCGCCATTCAGGCTGACAAGATTAGTTATGTTCGTTTCCTCTCTCACTTTCGATCCGTCCATAGAGGTACTGCTTTTGCTGGAGCTCGTACTACAAGCGTGCGGAAACTACTGCCAGAGTATGTTTATGTTCCATTTTTTTTTCCTGTGGTAGTGGTTATCTACTTTAATTTGCTGTTTGCTGCTAATGTGTATGTCACAGTTACTTATCCCCTCTTATACTTATAATGTTTTTCGCAGGGCTTGGGGTTTTCTTTGTCCTGTACACACACCTGATGGCGAACCCTGCGGATTGCTAAATCATCTCACCAGTACATGCAGTAAGTGATTGGTGTCTCATTTGAAGTGTACATGTTTCCTGCTCTTGTAACCATTGTCAAACATACATTACACTCATATTGCAGATCAATTTCTTTTTTTATAAAAAACCTTCGGAATAAGGCCTGACTTTCTTTGCATGACTACGTAGCTCTTGATTTAGCATAATTAGTTTGACCATCAATTGAATATCTGTACCATGTTTGGTTGTTGGTATGGTGTTCGAGTTGTTATGAGATACGAAGATAATTTAATGGTGTGTACACAGTGTCAACAAAAACACCAGATGGAAAACGCTAATGCCGTGAGTCCCTCATCAATCGCACTTCCCCAACCTATATTAGCTTTTCCCTTGCTGTTAATCTTTTTCTTGAAGTGCATGCTCTCTTAAGAGTCTTCTTCTTATGATCTTTTTTAGTTTACATTGTCTATTATTCACTAAGTATCTGTGCTCTAGGGATCACCTCTTTCTTTGATCAACATGGATCCGTCAAAGACTTCTTCAACATGAGATTATCAATCATCAATACTTTATTTAAACTCGGTATGAAGTCTTCTTTGCCAAAGCTCGTGCAAGGCGGTCCTCCTGAAGTTCTCTCAGTTCTTCTTGACGGAAGGGTGATTGGAGCCATATCAGCTCACATTGTTGAAAAAGCTGTCTCCCATTTAAGAAAGCTAAAGCTGTACGGAGGTGCAGAGGTTGGCCTTTATCATAAAACTTATCTGTGCTGAATCATGTTCGTGCATTGTGATTTCAACCAGGGAAAAAGATATTGAATCTGCACATTCGTTTATTGTAGGTTCCTTGTGATATGGAAGTGGGCTACGTTCCTTTGAGTTATGGTGGCGCGTATCCTGGGTTATTCCTATTTACAAATCCTTCCAGGTTCATTCGTCCAGTTAGAAATCTTTCTAATGTTCCTGAAGCTGGTAACGACATTGAACTTATTAGCCCATTCGAACAGGTGTGCTTTTCTCCTTGATTTATTTGTTTTCTTTTTTAGATAATGGTTGTTTGGACAATTTTGATAGGTCATTCTTCAACTGCTTATCAGTCATGTGTAAGAATTTAATGCCTTTCTTGGGTAGGTGTTTATGGAGATCAAATGTGCTGATGGTGGAGATGCTGGAAGGAGAAATGGCCTTCCTGCAACTCATGAGGAAATACACCCGACTGGTATACTGAGTGTAGTTGCTAATCTGACGCCCTGGTCTAACCACAATCAGAGCCCACGTAATATGTACCAGTGTCAGGTAGACTTTGGCTTATTCATTGCCCACTTTTCTAGAAAGTTTGTTGGATGTTCATATATATTCTGATGTCTGCTTAATGTTTAGATGGCGAAGCAAACAATGGGATTTTCCTCTCAAGCAATTAAATTGCGTTCGGATCAGAAGGCTTATCATCTTCAGGTCAGATACATTGATACTGCAATGCATCGTAGAAGGAAAACGAAATATAGATTTTTTGTAGATGCCTTGCTGAACCAAGTTGCAGTCCCTTGTTTGATATCACCCGGTGTTATAGCTCTGTCTTTGTTTGAAGCTTTTTGAAGTAGTACATGCTTTTCATTATCTAGGGGAAAAAATTCCTACTCAAAAATATAGGTTATGAGTTTATCATGACTGTTCTTTGTTACAGATGGAGCTGTAGCTCTCTTCATATGTATTCAATTGTGTTTTAAATCAGGAGCCTTGAGAGGCGTTTACTGATTTTGGACTTGTAACTGTGACCTTTGCCCTGATTCTAAGTTTCGTGGAGACTGTTTAGTATCCCTAGAATTATATACTGGTGGAAGAAAGTCATTTGGTCAATTCTAGGTTTTTTCTCACACTCGCAGATGTTTGATTGGCAAGGAACTGTTCTGTTTGGTCTGAAATTTTTAGGCAGATCTCATTCTTCATTGAAGCAGATTATTGATGTTCATAAAAATTTTGTTCCTCAATTGGCAGCTAATGATAAACAGGTTGTTGATAGTAGATTTTATCTTCTAAAGCTGTGTTCTGTTTGTTTTGTGAGCTGCAATGTTAAGGCATATGTACTCTGCTCACTGACGAGACCAGTACTAGGAAGCATTTTAGCTAGTCCAGTGACCACCCTTCAGTGTTCGATGATTATAACCTTGTTGAATCATGTTTAGCAGCCAGCTTGATACAATGTTTGCCTTAAAAGTATAAACGATGATGTACTTGTCCGAATACTTTTTTCCTATTTGTATGTTTAATGACTTATCTATGTCAAAACTTCGGGTCTGTGCAGACTCCTCAGAGTCCTATTGTGAGGACAAAGACATATACAAAGTACTGCCTTGATGAATTTCCTTCTGGGACCAATGCAATTGTAGCAGTTCTGGCTTATACTGGGTAAACATTTGTGAACATTTTGAAACCTTCTTAGATTTAAAGAAAAGCAGGATACGGTGAATTATACTCTGTGACATTTTATATTGGTTTCCTTGTCCAGGTATGATATGGAAGATGCCATGATTTTGAACAAATCATCTGTTGACCGTGGGATGTGCCATGCCCAAATATATCAGGTGAGCCTAATAATTTTCTCTTTTTCAATTTGTTTCTTTTGTGGGGAGGGGGTGTTGAAAACATGAAATTTTTTGGAATGTCGTTAGATTGCCAATTTTTATGGAACTGAATTTAGCAAATATTGAGTTCAAGCCTCATGTTGCTTTGTATACTCCAAAGCAGTAATATTTCTGCTCCCTTTTGCTGATAAGTTTTGTGAATCATACTCTGACGGCATATGAGATTATCTCTTTTTGAGGATTGATTGGCACCTTCTAGTTTCTCGTCTGTCATCTATGAACAAGATAGGTTCCTACTTCTAGCTTTTGTTGCTGCTGACATGCAGATAAAATTTGACACAATTAGACTCTTGAGAGTTCAGAGATGTGGGACAAGACAATCATCACTGATTTATCGACCTGTCATATTTTCCACTTTGTTGTAACTGTTACTGATGAAGAGTGAATAAATCCTTCCACTAACCTCCTCCGTGCCCCCTTTCTTCGCCTACTAAAACCAAATATCCCATATTTTATGTTTGCTTTGCTTTATTTCAACTATACTTTTTGCATGCTAAGAAAAAGGTGAACATTCTATTGATTTGAAAAGCAACTGCTTACTTGGCACTTCCAATTGTGTTTGATTTCCAGCAGTTTACTTATTTTCTTCACAAATATGTCTGAATGCCAAGCATTGTACGAGTTTAGTGTAGCACTTCACCTGAAAACTTGGATTGCTCTTGCAGACGGACACTATCGATTTAACTGATGATGGCAGCAGATCAAACCGTGCTGGAAAAACATTTCGCAGAAGTAAAGTTGACAGATCAGCCGATTCTTTGATAGATGTGGATGGACTGCCGTATGTTGGACAGGTTGCATCCTCTTTTGAATTCAGCTACTCGTTTGCTATGTCGTCATTCTCATGCTAGAGCTCATAGAGAATGTGTTCACAGATGATTCATCCACATCAGCCGTATTGCGGAGTCATAAATACTACGAATGATGTACACTTCACTCACAAATTGAAGGGCTCAGAACCAGCAGTCGTTGATTATGTAGCCATTGATGGGAAAAACAAGAAAGGACTTCAAAAGGTAACGCTCTTTTTCCTGCCTTTGTCTTTGACATCAAAAACTGAACAGTGAATATTCTATCATTTCTATCTGGCAATAGAGCGCGACAAGATGGCACACACTGAAGTTTTTTCTTGACTGTCAAGATTCGTAATCACCACTAGTGTTTCATGTTTTTTTTTGTTAAATTTAGGATTAGGCAGTTGTACATGACATTGTTTGATAACTATCTACTGATTTTGCTATTTCCTAGAAGTTGCGCGTATTACCAAACACTATGGATTGTATTTGGGAACTGTCTGTGGAACACAAGGTTCGTAGGTGCAGACAAGGGCGGTTTTATGGGGTTTAAGGGATGCACTTGAACACCCTGAAGTTCCAAATTAGATATTTTTAATGATAATAAAAGAACATTAATTAACAAGCAGTCTAGTGATTGAGAATGTAATGAAGGGACAAGAGGCTGTGTGTTCAATTCATAGTCCTAATTTTTTTACTACATTTTAGTAAATTTTGCCTTTCATTCTTAAGAAAACCTTTTAAAGTGCTTTTTTTA
>JAUEKU010195927.1:0-17557 GCA_032274805.1 Gypsophila paniculata | reverse complement strand
TAATAATAATAATAATAATAATAATAATAATAATAATAATAATAATAATAATAATAATAATAATAATAATAATACTTCGTAATAATAATCCTAATAATAATACTCCGCAATAAAACAAAAAGGATAAAATGGGTAAAAATTCGTAAAAATAATAGGAATTTTTGTTCTGAAACTCAAAAGAATTAATAAAAAAATTTCGAAAAATAGTTTCAAGTTTAAATTACATCATCGATCACTCGGAATAATTTTCGTATATGGTTCATTATGATGTGCATTGAAGAAATAATAAAAATAATAGTGATAATATGTATAATGTTATTATATCGTAGAGGAAGTCTCTTTCACTCTTTAATTTCATGTCAACAAAAATTTCTACTAATTGATTCAATATTGTCATCAATATTATAAGCTTTAAGTTTGATTAATTTTTCAGGCATTTACTATTTTGTAATAATTTCACTAATCAAGTCATATTTTGAAAATTATACGAAGGTATTTGTCTTTTTCTCTTAATCATCTTGAAAAAAAAAATCGTTAATTGATCTGATGTTGTCAACTTATTGCCTCGTTGGATAACACTATCTTGTTTGGATTGCTCTTGTTCGTACATTTCGACCTGCCGTAAATAATATTATTTCACTTTTGAAAAATAATAGGCGTTGAGTTTAGTTTATATGTTAATACTTTTAATGAAATCTTATAATTTCACCAATTAAAAGTCACCATTTGGTAAAATCTGTCAATCTCTTATACATCTATTCTGATTTTTACTTGCATTTTATCGTAGGATTTTTGCTAAAGCCTTTAGAATTTTTAACTTCTATTTAAAATTTGTTAATTAGGGTGGAATTCTAGCTTGTATTATAGTTGTATTATATGTCATGAATTCTAAAGCACGGATTTGATGATCATTTAATAACGGTTTTGTTAAAAAAAATCGAAAAAGATTCTCTCTTAAAACATTATAAAAGTCAATAAATACTGTATTTTTTCACAAAATTATTTTATGATATGTTTATTTTTGAATATTTTTATGCATTATGTTGAACACATATCAATTAATATATTTTTTTTTTTTTTTGAAAAATCAATAATTAGAGGCTTAGAGCACCATTGAATTCATATCTCCCATCTATCTCCTTATTTTTTTTAAACCCACATTATAATTGATCCTCAATTTAGACTAATCAAAGTAAATTATCCAAAACCGAAGTACACGTGTCGTCCGATAAGTGGAGGATGATGATCATAGTACAATAAAAAAAATAAGTTAATTAAGGACGCTCAATCATTGGTTAAACACCTAAAGGTGTCCTTTAGTTAACCGGTTTAAGCAAATCAAATGAACTTGGTTTTATATCGTGTGACAACATTAACATGCCACGGTTTTAATTTTAATGTTGCTTTCTAAATGATTGAATTTATTCAAAGGTTGAGTGCTTGAAGTTCTTGCAAACCTATAATTTTGAAGTTTTGGAGAATAATTTAACACATAATCCATACATAAGTGTATTGATTGGTTATATTATATAATATTTTTTACCCAAAAACTTTTATGAGACGGTCACACCAATGTTATTGTGAAACTTCTCATGCAGTGGTAGTTACTTTTAATTTAATTTTTTTTTATTTAATTAGTTTTAGCGGTTGAGATTGATCCGTGGCACATTATATTAACGTGAGACGGTCTATTTTCAAACTTAGTGTATTTTTTATATAACAAATTTGTCGAGAATAATTTAATATCTAGTGTTTGACGGGGTACTAATTTGAAATCATTCAGGTACCAGGTAATCAAAATGTACAATAAGGTAAGTAAATCTTATTGTAAAGTCGATAAAAAATGAAGATCTACTAGCTATATATTTAATGACGGTATTTTTTTTTTACATTAATATTTTCGATAATGATTTCAAATATCTTACGCAGTGTATAACTAAATGCTTAAATAAATTAAATACGGAGTATGAATGTTTGCACGAGTTGTAGTTTAATATAGAACGGTTTTATAAGAAAAAAAAAATTACATGACAAGAATTTGTTGGCTTGTTTATTAGTATGAAACATTTGGGACGTAGTATCTTTTGCGTCCTTCGTAAGGAATGATTTCTATTTTTAGGGGTTGATCTGAATCTTTATAGTAATGTATTGATCTATTGTGGAGTACGCAAGGTATTATTTTACAAGTTGAATACCATGGGTGTAAGACATGTTCAACATGCTACATGCACAAATATTAGTGACTATGAGTGAATAAAATTTGTGTTCATATACAAAAGAAAAAGTATACGGAGTATATATTATCATCATAGTTTTCTTATATTTTTGTCCTACAAAATAAATTTTATAAAGTAATTATGTCTGCATAAAACTGTACTTCTGACTCGAATCCCACTAGAGAAAAAGAAATTTAGTGGATCAATTAAATACGGTACTCGTAAATAATTTCTCAACAAACGTTGATTATTAAGTCATTTTAAAGCCGTTTTACACTAAAATAGTGTCATATTAACATCGAGACAAGATGATTTTACTCATTAAAATAAATTAAAAATAGAAAAAATTATACGAATTTGAATCGATTTCAATTATATGAGATACTCGTATCCTATAAATTTATAATAAAATTATTGTGCGATCGGCTTACACGAAAAGTAATATTTTCGAAAAATATTTATTTACAAATGTCTCTTTCTAAAACCACGAGATTTTTGAAATTTTTATTCCACTCATTTGTCTGTGTAGAATTTCTATCTTTTGTCACTTTCATGGATTTAAAGCTCCCCACCAAATTTCTTCAGTAGAATGAATTAATATCTAGAAACAAGCATGCACGAAAATACTACCCTTCAAAATTAAGAATATTCCATTTTATTGGCTTGATTAGTCTCAAAGTTACTTCTTAATCACTACCCTACATGAAGATAATTTGCTAACCATTTTTAATTATCAGTGATTATGAGTCGATTTATGACTTATGAGTAGGAATTGACGATAAATTTTGAAATGATTTCACTTAAATGTATATGTGATATTTAAATACGCATGTAAAAGTTAACTAACATTTAAAAGAGGGTTTTAAAATCATGAAAAGTCTATTGGATACCCTAAAATATGATCATGCATGCTCAGATTATAATTAAGGAATTTATTTCATACTGAATCATCACAAAGAAAGGACGATATCAAATTATAAGATGCCGTGGTCCATCTTGAAATGTTTAGAGTTTAAACGAATATATATATCATTATTCATTATCATTACTTAATCGGTTAACATTGTTAGTTTTGAAATAATTATAACAAAACCTTTAAATTCTTTGGTTCAATTTTACATCTTATAACATACACACTTACCTTAATTAAAGCGTATAATTTTTTTAAAAAAAAATATCACGATATTAATCGTTATTAAAAATGTATTTTTTATAATTAAAAGTTATGGAGTACATTTTGAAAACAAAAAAAAAAAAAAAATCACACAATACCCAAAAAAAACAAAGACAATATCTCATCATACGTGTGAAAATGAGCAACGAGTAGATTATACCAGCGATTGTATATAGTCTATGTACAACTTGTTTTGTAATTTTGAGTTTTGTCGCAAAATTTTTGAGTGTTGTTGTAAATTTCATGAGCTTTAATGTAAAATATCCGAACTACACCATATAAATGTTTTGTTCAAAAACTTACACTTTAGCTTAGAAGCTTGTATAAACTCAAAAACAATATATATACATGCCCAACTAAATTTGAGTTGATTGTATTACAACCGGTGATATAATAGTTTTTGCCAAAATGAGTGTGTTGGACAACAATAAATAATTTAGAGGTCATGCTTGATACCATCATCAATTATGAAAACGGGCATATCAATCAAAAGGATATTGAACAAAATAATTTGATCATGAGTATAATATATTGATTTACGAGTATTACAATAAATTGATGACCAACAAATAAATTTTTATATTCATCACAAACAAATTTCAAAAACAAATTCATTTCAAATTAGGGAGAAATTAATTATATATTTATACTATCTCATAATATTTGCGTTATTTTGCAGCGGGAATTTCCTTAATTGTAACTAATGCTAAAAAATACAATTATCCAGACAAAACTGTTTCGGAATATTTTTTATCGTTTAGTAACTCAATGTCAGATAATCTTACCATTTCTTGCGACGTGATTGGATCGGAGAAGATATACCCAAATTCCACAAATTTTTTCACTATCCATTTGTCTAAGGTGACGACAAAATTTTGTGATGCAAAATGTTATAAAGGACGTGTGAAGAAATTTTTGGCATTTAAAAGAGATAAAACCTTTTTAAAACAATGTAATCGAGTGCTCGGGTGTCATTGAGAAGCAGCAAATGAGGGTATGTTCATGTTTGACGACTGTGAACTCCAAACTCGAACATCTAGTTATTATCCATGGAAAGAATTGTTAAGAATAATGAGTTAATTAATGAGCTTGTTATCGTTTGAATCGATAATAATATAATAAATGTTTCGTTAAATAATTTGAATGACTACTTGATCATTCATTATTTTCTATTGTCAAAATGATCGAGTTTTAATTAAGAGGATTGTGATTAGTCGTTTATCAATGAAAATATCGCTAATAAACATGAATTTGCACTTGTCAAATCAAATAGGTGGTTAGGAGTGTTGGCGTTTCAATTCTGACACTTGTTAATAAATCAGTAACCTCATAACTATAATAGTTAGAATCAACTCAAACACCCAATCATACAAACAAAATACGTATGTATAATGATTCAAACCCTAAATTTATATACGTAAATGTATGTATTTTCTCATAACCTAACTTAATTTGTGTCGGTCATTTATTTAATACTTCTAACTACTTGTAGTTTCGTATGATAATTCCAAAAGACAAATTGTTGGTAATAATAAAAACAGCGGCACATAAAATATACTAGCTTCTTATCCCATCAATACGTACAAGTATTCGACCTCTTCATCGTAACAGACTCGTCTTATGTCATAAGACAATTTTAAAGAAGAATCGATAATCCCGAAATAATTTATGACGAGATCGAGACTAGTCTAACGAATAGTAATAGTACGATTTATGCCGTTTTGTTTGAAACAATAATTTAGACGACCTTGGCATAATAAAGACATTATTTGACGTGTGTATACATGGATATCCACTAAAAATAATATGTCAACACAAAAACAATAGTTTGCTTAAACACAATTTTGGGAACAATACGCAAGTCACTTGGTCAAAATGTCAACTCATACCACCAACTTGAAATATAAAACATTATATTTGTTGCCTAAGCAATGATAGTTATATCCACAATATATTTCATTAGATCAAATACAAGTCATTGTATATTGTAATATACCATATGACGGTGTTACGATAATTTTACATCATACGGAGTATTAAGTAAAATTATATGAGTAATATTTTATGATCGAGATAGTTATAATGTATAATTTAAAAGTATTTCATAATTTTATCTTTTCCATAACAGTATTAACAAATGAGTTTGAGTCCTATTACTTCTATGTACTATAACATGAACCATGGCCAGATTACGGGTGTTCATCTGATAGTCTGATACTAAGAACTTAGACCAGAGCCAAAAACAAGATAGTAAAAAAATACTCTCTCTATTTCAGTCAGTTATTTACCTTCATATTTTTGAAATAAGTGAAAACAAACATTTAAAAAAAATAACAAATTAGGTATAATACTCCGTATTATATTACCTTCATTTTTTATATATGATTTTCTCATATTTTGAGACACTCATTTATCTCTTCGATATCTCTCAAAATATTGGAGTATAAATTATCAAATGTATACTCATATGAATGTTTTTTCGCAAGGAATTTAATAATATACCTTTTATATTTTTTTATAAAAAATAAAGTAAAAAATCCGCATCATAAAACGAAAATGTTATATATTAAATAATGTAGGGAGTATCTAGTTATTAAAAGTCGAAAAAACGTTTTCAAAATCTCACGATAATTTTATCGTAAGACGGCAAGAGTACAACTCCCATGTAACAACCTACAACAAAAAGTAACAAACTTTCCCGCCAAATCCTAATTTTTTCTCATTCAATAATAAAAACCCTATAAAAACCCCCAAATCAATTTACGAAAACCCTAAATCAATCTCAAAAAAAATTCAGCATTAAATCTTCTTGCATTTCAAAGAACTCAACTTTAATCAAATACCCACTAAAAAAATTCATGGATTCTCCAAAAAAGCGCGAAATTCGGATCGATTTGAGCAAATCACAGGAGCTTTTCGGTGTGAATAATTCATTTAAATTCGGGTTTCGTAACGAGGAAGCAGGGAATGCAGGGGGAGGAGGAGATGAAGAAGAGCAGAAGATATCGTTTTTCGGGTCGATTTCGAAGAATAAGGAGACAACTTGGGTGATTTCTTTGTTTGTGTTTGTGCACATGGTGGTGTTTTTCTGTACTTTAATGGTGAATAATTGCTGGGGTAAATCGGACGGAGAGTGTGTTTTAATGGTGTTTCAACCGCTTTCGGAGAATCCTCTTCTTGGTCCTTCTCCTTCTGTGTAAGTCTTGTGAAATATCGTCTTATATAATTCACTTTGAAAGACCATCTTCTTTTGTGCTTGAATTGATTTGATTTGGAAGAAATTATTGGGTTGTTAAATTAAGGTACATGATTGTATTAGATTGATTGAATTAGGGTTTAGTGTTCCATAAGTTGACTGAAATTTGATGATGCAAAATTTCGGTTCGAATTGAATCTCCAATTTGATTGATTGTTGAAGTTTGAGTTGAGGCTGTTAATTTGAGTAGATTGTTCATGATAGTCGATTTGTTTGGTTCGAGTAGCTAGTTGCAAATTCCGAGTCATTGGTGAGTCTGATATGAGACTGTTTCAAATCGACTTGTATTCCTCATTTTGTAGTATGGGGTATGGTTGATGGATAGGTTTCACATGTAAGACCGTCTTATATAAGTTATGACTTATGAGTCGAGTCTTCAAGCATTGCCACAAATTAGTACTCATATCAGTTTCTACAGTCCCGCTTCATTAACCGAATGTATAAGCATACTCTGAATTGCATCATAGTACAATGTAGCTAAGTCAAATGCTTCTTAGCTGACTTATTGTTGTGAATCATACTGAACTGATGTATAAAACTACAGAATGTTATCTACTGTATTTTCGTGATTTCAGGTTGGATCGTATGGGAGCTGTTCAAAGGACGGTTTTAGCTAACAGTCATGGGTTGTGGCGTCTGGTTTCCTCCCCTTTGCTGCATGCTGGTGCATTTCACCTGATCATCGGCCTCTCCAGTGTCATCTTCATCGGCATTAACATTGAGCAGAAATACGGACCATGTAAATCTCTTCTCCTAGTGGTTATTTGATTTCACCTGATGAGTTCATCTGTTATGAAATGAATTTAACTTTGATATTAACTTGTTATCTTCAGTGAGGACTGCGATCATCTATCTTCTATCTGCATTTGTCGGTAGTGTGATGGCTGCACTGTTTGTCCAGAACAGCCCAGAAGTTTGCTCTTCTGGTGCTCTCTTTGGTTTGATAGGTGCTTCATTTTCAGGGCTCCTTCGAGACTGGAAAATGTATACGAAGAAGGTTATATATGCCTCAGTCTTTAAGTTGTCGTTCTTTTCGCTTGCGCCTTGGTATTTTACTTGAATATAACTCATTGCTCGTGCAGGTCCTGGCTGTGGTGGAGCTACTCATCGTCTTCAATATTAATTTTGCGCTTGGACTTCTTCCCTTTGTCGACAATTTCTCAAATGTTGCAGGATTTGTTTCCGGATTCTTGCTTGGTTCTGGTCTGTTTTTCTCCCCACAGCTTAGGAAGCCAGCTCTACACAAAGGTCTCTTTGATTATGGCGTAAACAAGTCCGTCTCGCTGAAGCAGAAGTTAGACAGGCCTATTTTAAGAGCAGTCTCTCTTGCTTCATTTGTCCTCATGTGAGTTCTTTGATCTCTGCTATAACAAGTCAGTTTCGTAACCCCTTTTCTGGATCGAGGACTTTCTAGGGAAAGGTAGGGACACGATTCCATTATTTGTTCATCGATCCAAGTTGGATGTAAATATAAGGGAGGGATCCAATTTCTTCTCTCCAAGCCAAGTCAAAATCTTTCAATCGTAAGAAAGATTTGGAAGGAAAACGTCATCCACCATTCCCCCTCCCTCCCCTCCCCTCCCAATATGGTATCCCAACGATACCTTATACTCCCCCGTCACGTGTCCCCTCTGTCCTTGGATGGCATTAGTGGCCTATTTAACATGAGCGTAATAATGCGTGCAGGGTATGTTGTCTTCTTGCGGCAGTTTTCTACGACATAAATGCAAACAAATACTGCAGCTGGTGCCGGTATCTGGACTGTGTGCCCTCCAGAAAGTGGATCTGTGACATCAAAGTACCGTTGTGCAAGGTAGTGACTAGTTATCAATTTCGTAAAGTAACCTGAGGATGGCATTGATTTAGATAAATCGCTCACGGCTCACGCATAGCAATGTCAACATAATCATACCTGTGTGATCTGAGCTATTTAAACAAAATCATTCACTAACATAACGGAGTAATTCCACCTTCGTGTATGTTGAGCTACATTATCCGTCTTCATGGACTTCTTATGGCTACAGCTACGATAAGTATGACCTGCGCTGCTGCATCTCAACAGAAAAGTTATGATGGAAATTCTAAATAGTTGGCCGAAGGCTTTTTCTTCCGAAATTTGTTTGGAAAATTTCACTGATTATGAAGTGAAAGTCATTTTGTTCTTCTAGCACTGCTGACTTCGATGGTTGCATTACGACTGCTGATGCCAATTCATGAATCGTTTACAAATGTTATGGCAGACTGTACAAAGCGGAGGGCAAACAGCATTGACATGCGTGGCGAACGACAGCTACAAGATCCTACCTTCTACAAACATCTCATCAGAAAGGTTGCAAGAATTATGCAGCTTGCTTTGCTCTTAGAAGTAGTCAGAACATCCTTCAGAACCGCTAGTTTTGTTCATCCAAATGTTGTCTTCTGTTAATCGTACTGTCTAAACAAAACAAATGGTTTTTCTGTAGCATGTATACTGATAACATGTAAGTCTCATGTATGTCTATACTGTGTGTATGATACCAGATCACTCTGTAATTCGTTGACAGCTTCGAAAGTTAACCAGTTTTCCTCGTACCCTCGACTTGGTGTTTATTAGGAATGTCTTGTATTGTATGTTACTCTGACTCACGACTCTCAGACATCGATCATGACACTCAAAACGTGAGTATCCTCACAAAGTAATAACCCGACACTTTAATACGGACCTCTTTATCATTACCGTGTACGAAAATTTGCTTCGTATTGAAAATGATCATGTTATTTATGGTTAAACATGATGAAGATCATTAACAACTCTCTGAAACAATATCATCATTTTTGTGCCTTAAGTTTACATCTTGACTATTAAGCTATATGTACATAATTAAAAACAAATCGTTCTTAAAGTGAGCAATCAAGCGCTCGTGGCCTAATGGATAAGGCATTTGACTTCTAATCAAAGGATTGTGGGTTCGAGTCCCACCGAGCGTGTTTTCTCATTTTTTTTAAACTTCCAACATTTTATTTCTCCAATACTTCTCTCGTTAAACCTTCTTACGGTATAAAACGCGTTCATTATAAGAGAAGAGTTTTTTGCTTTCTTAATTGTCGGATTGGTCTTACCATAAATTATCATAAAACCGTCTTTAATATACCATTTGTGCCTTTTGTTTTTTTGCTACGAGAAACTACGTTTTTAAAGGTGTACTTGGAGCTTAAGAAGGCCCATGTTAGTGAATGTCAATTTAAATGGTACTTGTATGGATAAGTACACTAAGTATAAGCCTGGAATTTGGCCCATTTAAACCTTATTTAGTTGGTCCCATAAAAACCCACGCTTTCTACATATTGATTGCTGACAATTATCATCCGTAGACTGAGGGAATGTTTGTCAATTCCATGATCACTCGAAAATAAACAGTGACGGAGTCAGAAAATAAGGTTTCGACGGTAAAATAGTATGGTATTGGCCCTAAATGTAAAGTTAGGGAATCGTTCGTAGTAAGAAATTACAAAAATGTGACCATTTAATGATCGTTAGTTGTGACAATTATAAAAGTTAATGTTCATAATATACTTAATAATGATCAAAATCATCGTAAGTTACTAAGTTGAACACAATTGACGTAAATATTTAGGCAACAAATAAATGAAAAACTAATTTTGAACCATAATCAAATTTAATTTCGATTCAATCCAATTCGACATATTTTGAATATATAATTTTATATTCAGTTCCGTCCAAAGGAAGGGGGCCTTAAAGGCACTTCTCAACATGAGTTGGCTAGGTTGCCTTCAATTTGACAGACAAATTTGGTCTATTTCCAGCCCACAAGAGTTACCCTACTTCAATTACTCGCTTCTCTATGAGCTGTAAACATTTAATGGCTTCCTAACTTCCTTCTTAACAATTCCACCTTCTTCCATATAATTATCGACTACACGTATCTGACACGGACACATATTCACGTATCCAAGACACAACGTCAAGTATTCGCCACGTGCCAATGGCTTACTCGTTACTATACAAATGTTCATCGTTCAAAATAGCCATTTAGGACAAACGTATACTCTATAAGATTACGAGAGGCATGCCAGTATTAAATACCGATAAATTTATCGAGTTTTTATTTTTTTCTAATTAGGCAAGTACTAGAATTTCTCAATAGTCTATGTTATGGGGTGGGTTATATCTAAGGTACCCCATCAACTCGTCAAAAGCATAGGTGATCATTATTTAGGGCCAAAGTTTGAAAGTTAATGGGTTTTAAATGATTTAAACATATTTTTAAACAAAAGAAAGACCCATTTATTTAAGGGAACCCCTACTTTATGGGAACATAGGGTACTAGGGTGGGTAGAAAGGGGATCAAAGGGAAGTATAATGGAAGGACAACATCATTTAAAGTGTGCTTCTAGGATAGTTTGACCAAATCAGTAAAACAGGACATTTAGATCGGGTATAAATTTACTCAATTTTAATTGAGTTACTTTCGAATATGTTTAGATATTGTTCAGATAAGGTTACGTCGAGTCGATACAGATACGATTATGTTTTTGGCGTGCTCTAATCAAGTTATTTACTCAATTAGAAGTCAATTATATACAGCCGGATCAAATCAAGTCAATCCAATCAATTAGAAGTCAATTAGAAGTGTAAAATCAATTACACAACCGTTGTACACTAGACAACGATCTCGCAAGAGACTAACTCGTCTAATATAATGCGGTTGAATGTGAAAATCATTGTAATGCATATTCCCTATATAGTGTTCCCAAGCTCTCTCCGGTTACCAAAGAGATCTCATCAAAAGACCAACATACTCTTAATTTAATGTTGCATCACTTGCATTCTCCAAAAACACACGAGCACTCTTACTATAGGACAACACTTCTTGTAAGTAAACAAACATAAAAACATAATCTATAAAATTAAGATTTCCTGGTCCCCACCTTATACCTTCCCTAGGTCTAAACCCGACAAATGAGTCATTCGAGCTGTATACGGGTAAATTAATTTGGGTTAGGTGATTTCTTATGTATGTGTGAATTTGGGTCTGATTGTGTCCCTATAATATTATATAGGGACATTAGTCAATTTGAAGCCAAACATATAAATCATAAAGGACTAATTCGGACCAAATCGATTTTCGGTCATATTTGATTTCGTCTAATTGATTCAATTTGGATCGAGTCTTATAATCGAATCACTTTTATCAAATCTATTAAAGAAAAAGACACCTAAGCAATAAGTTAATTTTGAGTTAGGTACAACTTAAAGCACCATAAGCTGTTCATCAGCCATAGGAAGAGCATGTAAGTAGCATTATTACCCTGTCCTACAGTGTGTTACACTTCTATTACATACTTCATTACATCACCTACACAATGTCAACTTGACCATATATGAAACACGTTATATTGTTTTTCTCCATCACAATCAATTGTTAGCTTTTTAAATTTCGTTTCTTAAACCAAGTTCGAGATCAAAGAGGTGACTTAGCTAGAGTCGAGTTTTGAAGAGAGAGGGCTCCCCAATTGCATGAGTTAACAAATGGAATTATTCATATCACAAAAACTTACCTAAACGAGTTGACCGAATGAAGATGAGTATCGAATGTAGCTAGAGGCTGAGAGTCGAGAGCCCTCCAGGTCCGTAGTTGGCCGCTCCTCTCCGAAATGGACTTAGGGCTACCTCCTGTCAAATTTTGATTTTCTTTTTAGAACATGCGACATTTAAGATTTCAAATACGATTACTAAAATGCGGATTAACATGTATTGCTCCTAGCCCAAATCCAAGGGGATCAATGCATCAAATAAACAAGGAAAATCGACAAATTTTAGAAATTTAAAAGAAGATTTGAAAAACATATAAAGTCTAAAAAAATCGTCTTATAACTACACTCTGACAATCTAGTTAATATACCTTTATTTACTATATATTTTACACCAAGACGATTTTACAACAAACTTACCCTAAAAGACAAGACAGCTATGCATGGAAGACACATTCAAAGAACCCCCCCTGATTCATCTGCCTTTGCAAATACAAAGAAAAAAGAGGGAACATGCCAGATACAGCACTGTAAACAAAGTAAAACCATAATTAGCAAAATCTAAATTACAAAATTAGGAGCCAAAATTAGAAGCAATTTTGAAGTAATACAAAAAAAAAAAAGTAGTATTAGTCAATCTTCAGTCAAAGTTCTTACTAGCTAATGACATCAACCTTAGATCATATAAAAATCACAATATAGCCCACCATTCCACCAAAATGAATGTAATAATTTATACACCACCAACTTATATAAGTCTTTTAGGTTCATATTTTCTTCGTTTCATTCAATTGTATACGTTTTTATTATTTTGTAAGACATATTTTGTCAAACGTATATAGTTGAATGAACGGAGGAAGTATATAATTATTGTGTGCATAAGAGTAAAGAACATAGGGTACAAGCCGTACAACGTTACTCATTTTGATCAACCAACTTTTTTACGTTTTCCTTGCGAAGGTGATTCGTCTTTTTAGTACATCGCTCGTCCACTTGCAAGCGATTTAAAAAAAAAAAAACAATCCAAAAGTAAATATAACGAAATAGATAGATCAGAAAAAATAGTTGATTGATAGAAAGCTCATGATATTAGTATGCTTTTTTAATAAGAGAGTTTGTCTATTCTTGTCACTCTTGCTCACACTCATAATTTCTGCCTTAACTTTTTAATAAAAAAGTTCAGTGTTTTGCACACTTTACCAAACAGTACTACTTCCTATACATATTTTTTGTTTCTTTTGATCATTCTTTTTTAAATTTCTTTCTACCCAATTATGATGAAATTGGCAGATTACTAATCACACTTTCCCCTCTAAAGAAACCACCCATCATTGCCAGAGTTATGCTACCGACATTCTCTTTTCGGTAGTACTATTGTGTTAGTACTCCGTATGTGTTTTGAATCATCTAGTGCATTGTTCTGTCAAAATGAAAAACTTAGAGAATATCGAAAAGAGAAGATAATTAGACAGGTGGCATCGCATCTTTAAAAACCCGAGTTTCTAAAATACTATCCCTTTCCAATACCCTTCTTTCACCCTTTATTCTACTTTCTCTACTTCAAATTCTCCATTTAAATACCCCGTTCTTTATACCCTTTTCTTTCCCTTCTTTCCTACTTCAACTCTCCCTATTTTACTATTCTGTATTCTTTCGACGATAACAACGACAACAAAGCCTTATTCCCAAAACGTTTGTTTAGTTTCCATTCTTCACAGAAACATAAACATGGACCCAACATCTTCTGTCAATGGATTCTACACCTTCTTAACAAGAGGCATAGACGACCTCGAAAGAGCGTTTCTCTCCACCAATTTTATGTCAATTCAATTCCTCCAACGAGCGCTTTCGCTCCTCCGATCATTCCACTCCCAATTGACCCTTCTAGTTCAGAAACTTCACCTCCCTGTCGGCGACAAATGGCTCGACGAGTACATGGACGAAAGCGCCAACCTGTGGGATGCTTGTCATGTCCTCAAATCCGGCGTATCCACCATGGAGAATTACTACTCCTCTGGCCTCACCATCGCCTCGTCTTTCGATGGACATCACCAGATTACTCCCCAACTCAACAGACAGGTATGTCTTTCGTCATCTATGGCTCTTTTTCAATCATAGGTACGAATAATCATGACTGAATTCGCGATTTAAAACAGGTTGTTCGGGCATTATCAGGGTGTAGAAGGGAAGCGATGGGAGTGGAGCATGAAAACAGAGCATTAGTGGAGACGAAACTCCAAGCACTATACTTTCAATTCGACGAGAAAGTCCTAATCGAATCGAAGCTAAATGGGTTCAATGGCTTTAGAGGAGTGCTCTATGCTATGAGAAATGTCAGCTCCTTAATTCTGATGATTCTGTTATACGGGTTAGTACACTGTTGGCCAGAATCAAACTTCCTTAGAGGCGGGTATGAAGGGCGTATGATATTTGGGTCGCCATTCATGGTGTCCACAGCAAGGTTGCAGCAAAGGGTGTCAGCTCAGGTTAGCCAGATTAATGGTGGGAGGGCGGGGATGTTGCTCTATGAGTTCAGGAGATCGAAAACTGCCATGGAGGAGCTGAGGGCAGAATTGGAGAGGAACGGAGGGGAGCGAGTTGAGTGGGAATCTGAGGGTGGAATAAGGGAGAAAGTGGAGAATTTGAAGGGATGTTTTGGGGTGCTGAGAGTAGGTGCTGAGAATATTGTAGGACAACTTGATGATTTCTTTGATGAAATTGTTGAAGGAAGGAAGAAGCTTTTAGACTTTTGCAGCCACCATAGGTGAGTATAAATTTAATGGTGGAAAAGATTTAGTCTCCTATGAGACCGTCTTAATGCTAGAAAAATTGCAAGACATGCAATACATGAAGTTACATTAGATAGGTTGGCATCTTTTTTAAGACTTTGGAAGAGTAAAAGGACCATTGAGTGAATGTTTTGATGGACAAAGAACAAAGCACACAATCAAGAATAAACCAAATGAAAGGAATAGATAGAAATGACAGGCTTATTCAGCAAAATTCAAGCAGATGATTGATCATAACATTCAACAAAGGTTGTTTTTTCTTTTTCTTCTCAAAATATTGCTCAAACAAGAAAATGAGCATTTTTGGAGTTTTGTTGAAACATCTTATAAAAAATGAGTCCATGTAGGACTGTTTTTCCGTTTCACAAGTTCGGATGAAACTTGCTCCTTTGTGGAGCGGCTTTGCCATAAGTCACTCCTTTCTTGGAGTGCTGGAAGTTAATTTCGGAGTGCTGAAAGTTTGTTTTGGAGTGGTAGAAGTTTTATCTGGTTCAATTATCTCAGGAGCAATTGACAAGATCAATAAGAATCAAGAACATAAGAGGATATATTAGGCAGGAATGTGTAGTAATAGTGTAAGTAATCAATTGCCATCATGTTTAGTGTATGATTCAATGCTGTAAGCAAAGTTTACACAAAGTCTTCAAAATTTCAGTCAGACTACTATACTATTATACCTTCGTTTATAGCATGTCTTACAAGTTTTCTAGTGTGAGACGGTTTCACGAGATACTTTTGATTATCTATCATTTTCAATGTAGAGTTCATAGCATTCAAAAGTTCATGACTTACATGAGCAGTAGTTGTCCATCAGAACTCATACAGAGCCTAGTTACAAAAGGATGGACAAAACAGATAAAGTAAGGCCTGTTTTTAGGGAGTATACTTAAAAGAGAAAGCTATAAAAGATTCTTGCAATTTTGTACACCATAGTACCATACTGATATCCCCATATTTTTTCTTCTTTCCTTATTGAGTAAATTAAACCTTAGTTTTTTTCTGGTTTCTACTGATGAGCTAAGGAGAAAATAATTTTACCTAACCAAAGTAAAATTAAATAAAATCTCAAGGCACACAAACAAAATTAACCCACACCAAGTAAAAACAATCCTTCATTTTTTTTTTCGGGAAAAAAAAAATTAGCTGCCTTTTTTTCTCTTAACAAAAAAATAAAACGGTTAAAAATATATGTGAGCGTGTCTCCCTCCATCGGCCTATCTCCCTTAAGACGGATGTATATGTCTTAACAATAAAACGGGCCAGGTATCATCTCACTTGTACATATAAGACAAGTATGTTGTTTTTCCCTATGCATTGTGCTTTTCATTTATTCATACTACTAGACTCGTTTTAAGTTTAAGACGGATATACCCGTCTTAAATAAGAATTTGAGTTTATTATGATGTGGGAAAACTGTGGGAGGCAAAATAATGTCCTAATAGTAGCAGCCTCTCTCTATCTCTGGAACACATCTAGCATGCCTTGTTTTTCAATTTCATGCTTTGTTTTGGTTCCTTCATGGGGGATCTTACTGATTTCCAACAAACATTCTTTTTAGTTAGTTATAATTACATATCATGATAAAGTTTTATAACAAGTCACCTCGGAGAACCCGTACCCAACAGACATAACAATAGAGGGGGGCAAACACTTCAATAAACGAAAATGAAAGGAGTCGTACTTACTTGCCACATTCCGTCTTGGGTAGAGTGAGCGCTACCAGGTTGAAGAGACATTGAAGCTCGCAACTGAAGTTTCCGAAAACCCTTCAGAGGCAGTCATTAAAGATCTGACTAGTAGCCGATACCTCCATTTAGCGTGTAGTGTAAATTTGTACCTGCACAGAGAAGTTGAGAAAAAATCAAACACGGGTGTGATCATACCAGCACTAAGAAATATAAGAATTGTGAATCTTCAACTTGTCGTACCTTTAGGCTTTAAGAATTGCACATGTTTAACCTCTTATAAGAATGATCTGGACCCCAAATATACCGAAACTGATATGGCATGACCAGTTAATCAGACTTAACCGACCTGAAAGGCTGAAACCCACAACCAATCCATCCGATTGTCGGTCTAAGAGTTCGAAGACCTGAGCTTGAAGTAAATTTCCAGTAGTTAACTTTCTTTTCCGATGCTACCCTTATTAGCATATACTCCATACGCGTCTGTAGTAAAACTTTGAAATTTTGGGACAGCAATGCCAATCACATATATTAGGAATACAAAACTCAGAAGTTGTGGTCACTTGGTCAGCTCACTCAGCTGGTCACCCATCAAAACATCTCAAATTTACAACATTTAACAGATATTAATCCAAAATTCTGAATTCGATTGCGACAATCAACTGAAAACCATCGTGCTGTCAAAATTGCTCTAGCAACCAGTTTTCATGACAGTGAACAAAAGGCCAGAGAGCAATAGAGCATAGCTTGCCATCTACCGGTTGTCGAAAGTCAAAAATATGTACGGTGTTCTCGAATTATAATCAAGCAATCACATTCACCATCTAACTTGGCAACTACAGGCTCCATTCTTCATATGGTGGTAAAAGCTGACATCTTTTACAAAAATTTCCCTCCCAACAATG
>JAUEKU010195819.1:0-17558 GCA_032274805.1 Gypsophila paniculata | reverse complement strand
CAGCACGCCTCATCAATTCCTTTCCTCCATATTTTGGTGTTCCCAAGTAAACCATTGGCTTGACCAAGCCACTCTCTTCTGTTCAAGCTAATCTCTTTTTTGCTCTCCAATGCAAAGTGAGTGACTTGAAATCCCAAACCACTCAACATTTTCTTGCATTGGAGATGCTCTAAGTGGATGAGGTAGTATTTTTTTGTCTTTTTAGTTAGGCATTTATGTGATTTACTGATAAATTTTGGTTTAACAAAAAAAAAGCGAAGATATATAAAGGAAATAGATCGGCGGGTGGAAAAAATATTTAGTTTTGTTGCGATAAGATAGATCATAAAATGAGACAAATGGAATAGATGCAACTCCTAGAAACAATACACGGTGTAAGATAATCTTATGACTATAGCATTGGAAGTGACCGCGTGACTTTAGCAAGGGATCTCATCAAGTAACAATAAAAACCTTAGTTGCCCAAAATATGAGCAGTTGAGCAAAGTAACAACATGTCGTGTGATCGCAAGCGGTCTCAAAACCATTCAAACACCAATAAATTATTCATTCACACACAATGCATCGATTTCTTAAACCTGCTTGAATAATTCTTTCCCACACAATAGATTATGTTAGTAATATATGAATTATCACATAATTATTGTGTAGTATATATTTTTCATGTACTACCATGACAAGATAGTTATCATACACGCATATAGGATTATCTCCTAATTATAGCCTGGTCAACATATACTTCCTCCGTTCCAGTAAATTGTTAACGTTTGATATTTGAGGGTATAAACATGATACAATTAATCCTTATATTTTTGTAAATTGTACAACTTTCATATAATGTACGTGTAAGTGAACATGTTATAATGACTTCCGTGTATTGAATTACTCTATGTTTGTTTTTATATTCATTCATTTCTAGCATTTATTTTTGTATCAAAACTGAAACGTTAACAATTGACTGGGACAGAGGGAATACTTTGTAACTTGTATACATTGATAATTAAATCAATAGAATCAATGAAAGAATCACACGAGTATCACATATGATATTCTTTAGCATATACTCAATAATGTTCTAATAACTTTCTTTGACATAAAATTCACTCCCTCCATTCAACTCCAACTTGTGCATGACATTATAGCACACATGTCAATGCGAGTTTTGCAATGTTAATATTTTTAGTTGCACATTATAAAAAATTATATAAAATTGATATTAATATTGTATATAAGAAAACGAACCAAACAAAATTACACATGACTATATTTTCACTTATATATTGTCGATAATTTTAAAGATTCTCTTAACTCCTAAATTGTAAATGACATAGAGTGGAGGTTGATTTTGGAAATTCCATATTTATGCATGTATGGGATTAGGAGTTGGATTTTGTTCAAATCCAAATCAAAATTCTTTTGATTTTTCCAAATATATAATTTGAATCAGATATACATTTTCAAATAAAATATTTATATCCAAACACATCATAAATGATTATACAAATGACTTAGCTACAAGAAGTAGTCTTAAAAAAATATCTCTCTATGATGGGAACAAAGTCATGGTGAGTAGTGATTGCCGACATAGTGGAAGTACACTCATTTAATTTTCAAATAATTCAAATCCCCCCATCTATATTACAACACTTTATACAAATTTTCGTCTGAAACAGTCTAATGATAATTTATTGCGAGGCATCTCACATGATGAAATAGTCATTTTCCAAGTACTAATATTTCTTATTCCATATCCATTATTTTAATGAGTAAAAACCACTTATATAATATTATTTTAATATGAGACAATTTCATAAAAGACCGACCTTATCAAATATCCCATGAATATAATTATATAAAGGCATCCCTACAAATCCACACAACCCACATCAAATACTCAAACACCAAATAATATCTCATCACATATTTCTCTCTCTTTTCACCTTAAAAAAATGTCAGGAATGAGTGTATTCTGTGAAATTTTATTGGCCATTCTCCTCCCTCCTCTAGGTGTCTGTCTTAAAGATGGTTGCTGCACTGTATGTTCCTTTTCTTCTTTTTTTTCCTCCTAATATTATCAACGGTTTTTCTAAAATGTGATAAGGATCCGTATAAGAAATTGATTGTTAAAATAAAATTTTGGTCGAGACCATTTAATGTTCGTGAATAAAAAATAACCATTTTATTGTTTACCCTAACCAGTTTAAAAAAGAATTGAATGTTTATTAGAGACCATTTAATGTTTACTCCTAGTATTAAGTGATCACCACAAGTATTCGAGTGATTATTTTCGGCTCATAGACAGATCGTTGTATTTATTTTAGCCAAACGCCCCCTACTAAAAACATAAACACAAATGCTCCTATGCAATCGTCGTATGTGTACGACGGACTTTTCGTGACAAAAACTAACCACTTTAAAGGGTTAAGGTGGCCACTTTAAGGCTTAAAGTGACCAGTTTAAGAACAGTTAAAGTGGTCACCTTAAGCCTGAAAGTAGATACTTTTTATCACAAAGAACCCATCGTACGCGTACGAGGGTCGCACACAATATTTACTCAAACATAAAACGTAATCAATGATGAGTTTGATTTTTGATCGGGCCCACGCTTGCAGTGTGACTTCTTCATATGCCTGGTGTTGACGTTGTTGGGGTACATTCCGGGGATCATCTATGCCATCTACGTGATAACCGTGAAGCGTAAAGGCGACCTTGGTAGTTCATCCGAGGGTCACTACAGCGCTTTACCTCAGTGATTTCGACTACGGACCCTATGATGCTATGATTGGTCTAATTCGTGTGTTGTTTCCTTTCATTCACTCTGTATGAGTTTGAATCGCTTACTTTTCTTGTGTTTCTTTCATGTTTTGAATGCATTGTAATGCAAAAATTGGGACTTGTTGGTTGCGTTATTTTTGAGAATCTTATGATCGATAGTATTTTTTTTTCCTGTTATCGTTGTGATCTGATTGGGCGTTACGAGTACATGGTTACAACATTTGTGTACAAGTATCAACAGTCGGTCACCGTCACCATCTCACCGAGCTTATAGAAATTCAATGTTGAAAATTGCACATACAATATTCATATACTCCGTATAAACAATACCGTAGGACTAAGGCAATGTTGATGATACAAGTCCGATACCAAGGTTTAATTAAAAGTAATCAAATCCGTTCACCTTTCATTATCCATAAATCCATCATCATCGATGCCTTGAACTGCGACCTCACTCGGTAACTGTCCTTTGTGTCGAAGACAATGAATGAGCGTGGCCGTCCTAGATAATGGTTTTGTGGATGTTATGAGGACATTTTATAAAATGTATCGTATTTATATACTTCGTCCGTGCTGTGCATGCTAAAAAGTCAATATCAAATCAAATCTATCTTTTAAAATGCTTCCTCAAATTCAATCATTTAAATTAGTATTTGGTAACTTTTTATTTTGAGAATGATCATAAATTGATGTATTTTGTTGCCTTATAATAATATTTGATATTTTGGTCCAATCGTCAAGTCAAATAATTTACGAATTAGTTATAAGTTTTCACCTCACATTTCATTCATTTTCAATCATGAAATCGTAATTTTATGCTCATTCTTGAAATTGTATAAAATGATAGTAATACAAAATGATTGAATCAGCAAAAAAAACAAAAATAATCGAACTCTAAAATACACCATTCAATCCGTTTTATAACTAGTTTCTTTATATCCATATTTTAAAACCCGCATTTACCTTAAATCAAAGCGAGGTGAAATTAACTTAACTAAGCAGAGCCAAATTAAATAAATTTGACTTGTTGAAATTAAGTCGAAAACTTACCTATAAGTCTTCCCTAAAATGGATATCTTAACAATAAAATGAGTTTATCCCAAATTTGTGAAAAATCTATGCCGAAAACATTACCCGCACTTTTGCTGGTACCCAAAAATTCAAAAATTCCCGCGTAAAATTTTTCCCCAAATTTCTCATCTTCTTCACTCTCACCCAATTGATCCAAACCCTAATATTCTCAATCAAGAAAACAATTCTCCGAAAACAGCGAACGAATCATCGAAAAACAGTCAAAAATGGAGAGCAAATCAAACGGAAGAAATTCCGCCATTAACAACAACAACAACGACAACGACAACAATGTGAGTGTGAATGTGAATGTGATTGGTAAAGGCAAAGTGACGCCGTTTCAAGTGGCATTCATCGTGGACCGCTACCTCGCCGACAACAACTTCCCCCGTACTCGCTCCTCCTTTCGGTCTGAAGCCTCCTCTCTCGTCTCCAAATCCTCCCTCATTCAGGTACATTCAATGTCGTCACTTTCAATCAAAAGTTTAAACTGATGGTCGATAAATGTTAAATTATTCTGTCGTATACCTTAACACGACCCCTCACGTGGAAGTATACATAGATTTGTTTGTATTATTATGTGCCGAAATTCTGTACTCCTCCCTTATATGATGATTCATTTAGTAGTTGTTAATTGGGTCGATTTAGTATTAGTTATTGACTACTCAACAAAAAGCCGTGTTTTGTGAGCTAGAATGTGTAATTCGTATTATGTCGTCGTTCTGGGATGAGCAGAATCAAGGCACTCGGCATTGAAGGTGATTAAAATTGTAATTTGAGGCATACGATTTTAGTCCGTTACTACTGGATTTAAAATCTCGTAAACTTGAGATGACGGATATATTAGTATCTGTATTTGTTGTTAGCCTGGGTTGTTTGGACTTTTTGGAGATGAACTGAATTTATTAACGGAATTGAAAAGCAAGAACAAATCTGTATTTGGAAAAGCTGAACTAAACCGAACTAAAATTAAGTCCAAAAGATCAGAGTCTTATATGTATGTTCCGAAGGGATTTTCATATTTTTGGTCAAAGTCGACTATTTTTGAGATGAATAACGTCGGAAAATTGGTGAATTGATTGAATTTTGGTATGAAAAAAATGTAGGTGCCAAAGAGTTTGATGAGTTTAGGGGAACTATTAGACGAATACATATGGTTGAAGGAGCAGAAGGTTCTAATCGAGCAACAAAAATGCGTGTTAGCTCAAGAACGGTGTAGAATTCAGACCCTTTTGCAAGGTATGCAAGGTGTCATGAATGCCTATAATTCCGCCACTGCTGTCAACTGCCTCACAACGCCAGCGCCACCAGTTCCACCGTCCCCACCTGTTCTTACTTCCACTTCAATGCCCATCACATGTTCTGCAGGTAGTGTACTGGTTTTGTTGATGAAGTAGGTGTGTGTATTCGTTTAGGAGGATGTAATGATGCTACATTTGTATGTTTTTTAGGTTGAAATGATTATTCCGTCTGCTTTTCTGTTTTCTTCCCACTTCTCGAATTTTCCCTCATCGAGAAGGGGGAAGAAAACGAATAAACGGAGGGCGTATTTGCGAGTAGTTGTATGTATGTAACTATGTATATTCATATTCATGTTGATTTATGCATGTTAGTCCATTTTTATGATCGAGGTCTAATCGTTTTTCGATTTATATGTTTGCCTGCTCATATCACTGTGCACATTCTAGCCTGTATAAGTGGATCATAATTGGATTTGTATATATGGATCGATTTCTTAAGCTTAGTTTGTATGTTTAGTACTTTACTGTCCATGATGCAGATGTACACTGCCAGTATTGAAGCAAAATGGTAGTTTTCTGCTGAACAAATATGAGAGTATTACTATAGTTGATTTATTTGGAATCAGGCTAGAAATTGACTTCAATCCTTGATTTATTTGGAATCAGGCTATCGTGAATCTAGAACTCCGATCATGACTTCCGTATCGACTACTCAAAGTGTGAAAATGGATCGTACCGACTCTGTAACACCTATAGCTGGTGGTAGGCCTCCTAGAAAGAGGAGGAACGGCTACAAAGATCTCGAAGACGCACCCCAAGCTCCAAAGAAATCGTACACTGGTCCGTTAGCCAACTACCCTTTTCAAGGCAAAGGTATAGATTTGATTAATCTCCCTAGAAATGTTGAACTATATAAGTTGGGATGACAAATGATTTTGACACAAACTAAATCAGTTTCAAAGAAAGTTTTCGACCAAACCTAATGTTGTAAGCCCATACTTGATTCATTACTTGATCCAAATCAAGTATCAATCGTGTTGATTTTGGATTATATTAAACCTGTTTTGGATTGTTTTTAGTCTGTTAACATTTGGTTTTTGGATTTGGATCCATGATCCTACAAGAAACTGCAATACTCTAGGATCAATATGAATCCGATCTGAAGCTGATGCATTGATAGAAGCAAAAGGAGCAAAATTATCGAATCTATGCTTGTTTGCCTAGCTTTTGTCCTAAATTAAATGTAATTCTCATATAGACCTTAATGTTTTACAGTTAGCAATGCAGTTGGAGAGCCAAGCAATACATGTAGCAGTGAGCAGTCTCCTGCAATTGACTCATCGTCACCTAACTTTGCACAAGGTGGCTTGCCTATTCAAGGATCCAGCGTAGCTAAAAATTTGTTCGATCAGCCTTCACAATCTCTGACATCAAATTCGTCTGTTCCAAAAACGCCTCCACGGACCGTCTCTTCCCCAAGTGATAAATCCATATCACCTCAAGAGGATGTTGCTTCTACAGCCATGTCGCATCACGCTACAAACCCTCAAGAGACTACTCCCACCAATTGCACTATTATCTCCTCCAAGACCATTATAGTAAGTCCGACAAAGCATTATTCAATAGAGAGGAGGAACAAGTGCACATTTTCATCACCGACTAAGTCAAACCCTAAGCACCAAAACAAGAGAGATCATGTCAAAAGCCGGCTAGATTTTGATAGTTCTGATGCGCCATCTAGCATGGGGAATGGAAGTGGAGATGGAAGTAGTACATCTGAATCTGAAAAGGAAGGAGACTCTTTTGATTTGGAACTGCCAAATTTCGATGCCTTTGGTCCAGACTTTTCACTTACCGAGCTCCTGACTGATTTTGGGATTGACTATGAAAATCAGGACCATTCTTGCCCTACAACGGCTTGTACATCAACTAATGCAATTGTAGAGTATGTTGATAATATACTGCCTTCACTGAATTCTAAACTCGTGCTTCGGCTATTAAGTTCCAAGGTTTGATTTGATGCCTTTCTATGAAATACAGAGCAGTTCATGAAAGAAAGAACAGAGAATTGGGGACTAGCCAAGATCTGATTGAGCATTCGTCATCAGTGACGGATGTTGCAGCAAATAAGACAGTGAACGGTAATACACTATCTACTTTTATCTCATGCTAAACATATGCGTTCAATTGGCTTCAAAATATGGACCAAAGCACAGTGACTCACTGAACCATGTGCGAGTTTTATATTATGAAATACTCTGTATTAATCACTCCATTGACTCCATGTGACTCCCAAACCAGTTTTCAGTATGATCAGGAAACAATCCCTTGTGTTTTCTAACATATGGGTAAGGCTGCGGACATACGATCCTCATCTTCCCACGATGGCACTGGTGTAATGTTGCGCAAGCACATTATTTCATCATATGATTTCACCTTAATAGCATTGCTTCATAATTTAAGCGCAAACGATTCTTCATTCTGATCCTTTTCTAACAGGTCCAGACTCTATTACCTCAGTGAAGTCTGTAAGGAAGTGCATAAGAATAATCAGTCCTAGTAAGTATCCAAACTACGATCTGTTTTGTTTTTGACCAAATTACATTTCGTAATCCTCATATGAGCTTCGATTCTTTCTTATGTAGCCAAGCGCTCACAAAATGGTCCAGCTCTTGAGCAGGAAAACTCATGTGACAGAATCTAATATGTACGAGTAACCTAACTGTTCAGTCTGACTTCTAAGCTGACGACAACCTAATTTACTGGCTGCTACTGTCAGATGGGTGCATATCAGGCAGGACTAAATGATCTCGTTCTTTTTGCCTAAAACTCTTAAGTTTGTTTGTATCGTCTTGATGTGCAGTGCAACACACAGTTGACATGTCGCTGTGATATAAGTAACAACATATGTTCAGTATAGTTGGTCTGACTTTTGATGTCTTGACTCATGAAAAGTAGCACTACCAACATCTGATATCTGTAGTTCAGTGTTCTAAAGTAAAGCCATCTTATGTGAAATACCAGAAATATGTATTTGTTAGCTAAATTTTTTGGCCAATTTTTTATAGATGGAAAGTGTTATAGTATTCAGAAATTCGGACTTCAGTTATGTCCACCGACATTGAGAAAAGATGCATCTGCCGTTGCTGAGGGAAAAATTTACGGCGTAATCAACTGTGCATTCTTATTTATTGATTCAACAAAATGTTTAATCTTACTTAAAAAAGTGTTACTCATAGCAGTAATTTAATCAAAGTTAACCAAATTGTCGATTTGAAAGAATTATTTCTTGAATACAATCGACACACACGTCACCATACACCGTCATCTAATGAAACGCCATTTTTTTCCTTGAGTTTTTAGTTATATATGCTGATTATAGTCTCACCTCCAATTTCTATTTCATCATTAGTGTGTATGGTTAGTACATTAGATGCACGATCACCTCAGCACCTGCAATGGTGTAACTCATAAAATCATTTCATGGGAAAAGAAATCGGGGAAGACAACAATTTCTTATTGATTACCGATGGTAAAAGGTTTTGCATTTTTACTGCACAGCAACAAGATTACACCAAAAAAAAAAAACACACCGAAAAGTACTCCAGGCCTTTAATGTGGCCAGCTTTCGACTCCCAGAAAGCGATATCTGTGGAGTCAGTGACTACGAAAGCAAGCAATCCATGAAGCTGCAACAATGTCTTCACTAGGACATTATGAGAAAGAAATCCACTCGGCTCCCTCTAACTAGCTAAGCCATCTTCGACTTACGTTTTCTAGATTTTCTCGAAGATAAAGACACTTAAAATATAGCTTGCTTGGTAAATAGAAGGTCAATGTGCACCACCGTAAAAAGACACAACAAATCTGAAACTCTGATTGAATACAAACACAAGTCCCTCAATGTAACATTACAAATATGAAGCCATGCATGTCACCAAAAATCCATGGCATTATATGCTTTAAACTACAACAGGCTCAAAAATATTGCAAATCCGGCAACAAAAATAGTAAACAAAACGGTACGAATCTATGACCTTAGTAGCGAATTGTACAGTCGGAAAAAATTAACTCAAAACTCTTATAATAGTACAGGTTTTCTCCTCAACCAAGGGAGATGTAATAATGTGAAGAAAACGCAAACAAAAAAACAGTTCATCCATGAAAAGTTTCTGATACCTGTGAACTAATCGAGGTTTTTTTTTTTTTTTCAAATAGTATCGTTTTATAGGGCAGGAAATCAGCATATTCAGAGAAGACCCTTGCATTCTTCGACATCACGAGCCTGTGCTTCCAGAACTCCTTGCCCAGCTGCGCTGGAACCGACGACTCTAACTATGGCGTCGAATATTGGCTTTCGGAACATTTCATCCTCAATTTTCTTCAGAACATCTTTTACAACACTGAAATTGACTCCACCGACCAGTATTAGCTTGCCCATGATCTCTCCGAAGTTGTTAGGTGCTTTTGGTAGATCGATAGCAATGTCGTCAATTATTGAACCATAAAGCAAGCATCCGGTCGCTACATCTCTAGGAGTAAAAACCTTCTTGGCGAGTAAATGGTCTAAAAGCTTTACGACGAGCTCGACTACAGGTGGATTCTTTTCCAATCCGAGATTAATGGCTTCCTTCACGATTTCACAGTGATAAGCCGGGGATTTCAGCTCCTCCACGCACTGAAGTGCCTCATCTACCAAGCGAATAGCAAAGTACTCCTCCAGAAGGGATAATGTCTTTCTTTTGAGTTCCTCGGGTTTGAAAGTACTAGTTGCCACAGGAACGGGTTTCTCAACAACAGGGACAGCAGCTTGGGGTGGAGCAGGCCTGGCCGGAGGCATTTGAGAAGTGGGGTCCACACCTGAGCCAAAGCTTGGCTGGCGAACGGGTGGGGCACCTCCCTGCAACAAAGCACTTGATTTCCCACCGATGAAGCCACCACTTCCTTGAGGCAAGAGCTTCGGGTTCAATTGTGGTGTTTTAGCCACAAGTGGGGACTGAATACGAGGTCCACCAGGGGAGCCTGCATTTGGACCAAAACCTCTTGGCATCGACCTGGTCCTAGGGACTTCCCAGTTGCCATCGTCTGCCGCAAGTGTTGGTCCTGGCATTCCCCTTCCGCCTGGCATACCAGGCATACCGGGCATCATGCCACCAGTGCCAGGCCGGTTGATTGGAAAACCTCCTGGACCAAGGTTTCCTTGACCGCCAGGAAGTATACCACGGGCATTCCTGATACTTGCAGTAGCACCAGGTCGTAGGCCCAGAAGTTTCTCTGCCTCATCGTGGATTTCAGTAATCTTTTTAGCTTTCACCTGCAACGTCGAGTGTAAGACAAGGGTGTTCATAATTATACAACAAAAATCAAAGATATAAGTTAGAAGCTCGTGGTCAAACCTCTTCTCGTCTGGGGACCCAATTGTTTGACCGTAAGTCTAGAATATCACGGACCATAAACCGGAGACGAGGAGCCAACTGGGGGTTTGTGCTTAGTTCCTTCAAACGCTGGCAGTAAACATCATTAATACGACGTGACTTTGGGCTCTCATCAAGCTGTTTGCCAATAGTGTTGAAGAACTGACAGATGGCCTCGACGTTTTCCTCCTCTGGGCAACTCTTATTGTCAGGGCCTAATAGCTCCTGCAAGGCAACAAAGATGGTATCTCTCGAGTGTTAGACTGGATACAAATATATAATAATAAGAGAAAGAAGAGGAATAAAGTTGTAAGACTTGCAACGATGTCGAAAGGAATATAGTTCTCACTCCCACCCAACTTGCTAACCAAATAGAAGTAATCGTCTCCCTTCACTTCCTTTCGCTTATTTTTCCTTCCATCTAAACAAATGGGAAAATCTCGACGCAAAGTAATAAACCACGTGAAGAGAATCGTAGAAAAAGGGCAGTACCTGCACAATATGATGTACAATTTTTTCGGGAACCATTTTCTGCTTTAGAAGTTCACCAATGAGGCGAATGTTCCCAAGAGTACGCAGTTTGAGCATTCTTTCTTTGTCTCGGCGTTCCGCTTCTTGTTCAGGGCTCGTCATCTGCCTTAGCTCAGCTCTTAGGTTTTCAGCACCTTCAAATGCCTCTTGGCAATTGTTCAAGAGTACACGCTTGAAGGTTATTTCTTTACCGCCCTCCTCCTCTGGTGGGTATGGAGGAAGGTTGACACTGAGATCAGAACATAGCATGGCATACATAGGGCAGAATGTCGGTTCCAGAACAGCTTTGTCAAATATCAGTGATATCACTACCTGACGAACATGAACTAGAAATGTTAGAATTAAAGTTACAATCGTAACATTTCAGCGCACAAAAAAAAAAGTAAAATGAAGACAGTATTAAGGAACCAAAACCTTCAAGATTTCAGCTGATGTGATGCCAGAATCAATGAGTTGACCCTTGAGCAAATCATATTTTTCAGGCGTCAGCTTGTTGAGAATACTGCACACGGAGAAAGTTGATTGTTAGATAATCCTTACAGCTTCAACGTATGCACAACAGTTCTATTTCTAAAAAAAGACAGAGTAGTAGTAAATCAAACACCAATAAAGTCTACAGCAACAAACACGAGGGTGGTAGAAAATTGATGTACAATAATCAACTCAACCAAAATCCAGGATAACAAGCATGACACACTTCTTTTGATTCCACAAAAGGCCACGGAAGCACATGATCTCTAACATATGAGAATTACCCGTTGTTTGGGTGGAGAGACTTGGTTAGAAAAGGATGGGAAAATATTCCATTGTTTAGTTAGAAAAGCAAAATCAATATCCTTGTAACGTAAGAAAGCGCTCAAACTAGTGCATCACAACATCAGGATAGCATCATACTAATTTATACAACACACTAAACCCCACCATGTTAATTTCATACACCCATCCTAAACTAGTATTACAAGCCCATAATAATCCAATATGTCACATTTGTCTTGTGTCGCCATATGCAAACACGATAGGGGAATACATCTGCTATGAATGAAGCACTAAAAATTCAAAGAAAAAGGAAGAGAAAATACTTTGCTTGGGTGGTAGTTTGCCAAAGTTGGTCGGGATTCACCGGGGTATATGTCTTTAGCTGGGGTAGTTTGTCGGAGTTCATGGCTTGGTTGCGTGAATAAGGAGTGAGCAATATTGAAGAGAGATCTTGAGGGAGAAATTGAATGGACAAAATTGAAGAACATTATATATCAGAAAAATTAATTTTGAGTAGAAGAAGAGGGTTGGACAGTTGGTAGAATGTACTGTATCAGTCTAATGTTGGTCTAGGAAATTGTGAGATAATTAAATGAGTAGTTGTAAATTGTGTCTGTGGGAATTGACCGTATCGGAGTAACACAAATTTTTGGAATGAAGTGTCCGACACTCCGATACGTGTTGGATACGACACCGTATTGAAGTAACATAGTTACAACTCACAAGCTATAGATTGAAATCACCGGCATCAGAAACAAACATAATAAAATCTGTTTTTTGTAAGTAGATCTAAAATTTATAGAGACTCATTGAACGGGGAGGAAATGATACATTACCCTTTCACAGTCTTCAATACACGGTCCTTGTCATTGAGATTTCCTCTTCTAACAGACCACGGTACCTCAGCCTTGACCAGGGCAGGTGCAGGACCCTAATCGCACCAAAAAAGGTAAGATTAAAAATTGGAAATTGAAGATTTAACAGAAAATTTGAAAAAACTTTTAGGTATTTAAGTATGTCTTGCCCAACCAAACAATTGGAAGCGAGGCGACACTGGTAAGATATTATCACACCAACAATCATCAATTAACAAGTGACCCCAAATCAAATATGATGAGAGAAAATATATTACCCCTTGATTGGAGACTTGCATCCTTCCAAACTGTGGGTTAAGCTGGTCCTGACGATTGTTATCGAACCCTTTGGAGTCATATCTAGGAGTGAACTCTCTATCACGGATTGTGTCCCAGGACCTCTCATCTGCAGCAGCTGCAGGGGTAGAGATCTGAGCAGCAGAACGACTACGCCAATCACGATTGTCAGGCTCAGAATATCGATTTTGGGGCTGCTGACTTGGAGGTTGAGGCTGAGGCTAAAATAGGAACAAAAGATTAATAAAATATTCATTTGTCTAAACACATTAAGAAGCACTATATCAACGCTGACACGGTAATACTTGGGACGATAATTAACCTTCCTTTAAGGTCGTATAATATAATTTGAACAGCATTGACTTACACTGGGTTCAGCACGGTTCCAAGTCTGCTCTTCACCAAGCAATTCAGAGTCAATATCTTGTTTAAGTTTCAAGATATCCTCAGCAACGGCCACCACCTGCATAAATTATTACAGCATTAATAACAAAGAGAATCCACGAGTAAAGCAAACAGCCATGACTTGGAATCCGTAAAATCAGTAAGTATGCAAATATATAATCATCTAATAAGACCCCACAAAGGAAAACAGACAAAGCAAGTCCAGCTATCACCAAACCTATCAGTCTCCGCTTAAAAGAACACGCGGAAAAGGTTATTACCATATCTTTGGAGTCCGTAACTCTATATCGCATAAAACATTGAGATTTTCAAAGCAACAGACAGATTGACAAAACCAATGAACCAATTTCAACAGTCCACTGATCCTGGTCAATATTAGAATTAGAGTTACTTTATGGAATCTAATACCACTATGGCACTATTGATGCTTACCTCTCTGAGTTGCAGCAACTGGTCTCTAGGGTAGCGGACTCGCTCACGACTCTCAAACCTAGCATCTCCGATCTGCAACCAATGAGAATATCCAGATTAGTATGCTCGTGGGTTTATACCAAAAATTTCTTCCAGCTAAGAATGAAATTTAACCATGCTGTTCCACAGAAGAAAGACTACTGTACCACAAGTCAGCCACAGTGCCGACTCCGCAGACCAAAGCAAACTTTTTACAGATATGAAAACAGAGATGCACTGTATAGTTATTCAAAATAATGAAAAGACAAAAATAACTAATAAATGTGATCATCTAAGATAGCTAAGCATGTTGACCCAATAATGAGCAAATAAAATCGTGACGAAAGAAAGATTCTGACAATAACTTTCGCATAAAACCATTGACTTCAAAATCTTTCCCGAGAAGCAAATAAAAGACGCCGAAATTAATGCTCCTACAATAGCAACAACCAATGCAGCCCTAATTCTCACAAGCACTTTCGCAACAAAAACGACCAGAATAAGAACTAAATAAATTTCACACCAGAGCAATTCATGTCCTAGATTCACCAGTTCAAGCATAACATGCAAAATTCACTTTCATTCAATCAAAACATTATTAGGTACATCAACATATAAAATGTTAGTAGGATCCTTTATGGGCAAGTTACAACTCACTACTAGCCCACCTAAAGCCTACATTCTCACTTTCCGTCCATATTTACGACAACAAACACATCTAAAGTGCGCTGCCAAGAATTAGGACGTTCCCTAGCTTCGTCAAAACCCTACTCATACTGCCTCCAGCACAAAGCGCACCACACAACGCCGAATTTAAATCCACAAACTCAATTCCTTCACATCAAATCCTCGGTACATAACGAACAATCATACTCATCAATCCCACAAACATACCTCTGGTTAAAACACCATACTCCCACATCAAAAACTTAACTTTAAACATCAAATAACTACAAAACACTAATACTAGCTATCTAACACAATAAAAAAATTAGGTCTTTTGCATAAAACACTGTTGAAATTCAATTATACAACCATGCAAAACTTGTTCAGCATAAAACTCATCATCCCATAATCATAAAACACAAATTCTTCGGTTAGACGGTGTCACAATAAACATACTCTTAGACCTCTCGCACATAAAGGATAGCAACTTTTTTCATTTCCAATAAATTTCAATTGACTTACAATAAATCTCATGGTGTGAGACGGTCTCAACTCATAAAAACACCCAATCACATCAAATTTAAAACCCAAAAAAACAAAAAGTTTCAAACTTTCATACATAAAACAACACAAACAAAAATTAAACTTAACAAATCAACAAATTAATCTAAATCAAAAGCAATAAACAAGATCCACAAAAAGTCAAGTACCCATTTCACAAAATCAAAAACCAAACAAAACCCAGATCTTAGAATCAGCTAAATCACCTCAGATCTACAAAAAGTCATCAACTTTATCACAAATAAAAAAACCCTAAAAATAAAATAAAAATAAAAAAATAAAATCAAACAAATTAATAAAAATAATAAAAAAATAAAATAGAAAAGAAACCTTAGAGCGAAAAAGCTGAGAATCAGCAGCAGAAGAAACGGCAGAAGAAGAGGTAGATGAAGAAGAAGACGTTTCGAAACGTGGTCCAAGAAACCGCGAGTTTCGAAGGCCTCCACCACCACCACCAGGTCTCAAGCTAATGGAAGTTTGTTCAACCGGCATAACTCACACGAAACGGCGCTTGAAACGGCTCAAAAAAAGGGGTCGAAACGTGGGGGTTTTGAGGGGACGAAACGGCGGATATTGAGAAACGTTTCGAATGAAATAATAAAAATAATAATGAGATGATAAAAAAGAAGTCTTTATCTTCTCTTTTGGGAGATGAGAAAGAGAGAAACAATGAGAGAGGGGGAACAAATAAAGTGGGGTGGCTACTTACATAAACATAAACCCTTGTGGATTTTTTTGTTGTTTTTTTTTAAAATAAAAATAAAAATTAAAATTAATAATATTTTTTTTTTTTTTTGTAAATTATTGGTGAATAATAACTTATATAAATATATGTGTGAAATTGGATTTATTATTGGATTAAATTGTTATATTTATATATATACTACTATATTAGTGTGTGCAATTGAATTTAGATGAATTGATTATGGAAAGTTTTTCCTGAAAAAGATTATGGAAAGTTTTTAATATTAATGGATAATAAATATGGGAGATTTTTTAATTTTTTATAATAAATAAGATGGTCTCACCATAAAATTGATTTTTTTTCTTCTACTCCATAAAAATCAGTTGAAATAATAAAAAGTTTTACATTAGTCTTATTTGGCGTGGGATTGTTTCATTAAAAATCAGTTGAAATAATAAGAAGTTGATTATTATCATGACTCGTGAGTCGTAATGATGATTTGTGAAATCTTGAGTCATTTGACTATTTTATGACACTAAATTAAATAAAATAATTGATGTTTTATGTTGTAAAAATAAAAATAATAACTTTATGTAAAAAATAAAAATAATAACTTTATGTTGAAGAATAACTTTTTGGCATTATTCAAGAAATTAAAGAATTTTAAAATTTTCTTTATACGAAAAAATATAGTCATGCAGAATCTTGTTTGATTTGTCTTTATTAGTTGAAAATAAGAATGTCAAATTATTGTAAGATTTAATAATGTGAAATTACATATGTTGTCGTTGCAACATGCGTCTTGCCGAATGTGAAGAAGTAAATGTGGTGTTTGGGGTTGAACTCTATTAACTCTACGGAAATTTTTCGTTTCAAAAATATAAAAAATAAAACCTCTATTATAAATAAATTTTAAGGCATCTGTCAATACAAACACACATTCATCAATCGTTACATCAAGCTTGTGTTTAACACTGGTATGACATGTCACCCCAACCTTCAACTAAACCAATTCAAAACCTATACGAAATACTCCATAACTCATAATATCAAACGACCTACCATTCCAACTTCACAGAGATCAAACTCACCTCATATCAAAACGACTGATGTTTAACATTACTAGACATAGTCACCCGACCTTTGACTAAAGCTAAATCAATCTCAGCTATGATACTCATAGCCCAATCTCCAAATAACCTAAAAAACATTTCATTCGAGCCTCTTCGATATCAAGTTCAACACATATAAACTCACACTTGGTATTTAGCATATGTAATCCTACCTTTGACTAAACCAATTTCAAAAGTACGATACTCATAACCTAAATTTTAAATAAATTTAAACAATCATTCGTCCAAACCTCACCGAGATCAAATTTAAACTCATACGAAGTACTTCGTATCAAGTTAGTTTGACATACTTTATCTTATCTTATCCGTTTCCGAATCCATAATACTTAACATTCGATTACAATTCATGACCTGAATTCAAAACCCGACGAGGAGGTTGGCCAATAGAAAAGAAAGGGAGAAATAGAAGGTGTGAAGGGGAATAGACAAGATAAGGCAAACACTCGAAGAGTGGGATAATCTAAGCTAACTCCTCCGTACAACAATGGCAGCTCTAACTGCCGCCGCAACCGCCGTCCACGGCGGCGGTCACCTTCTCTCTCCACCGTTTCTACCTCGTCTCAACCTCAAACCTCCGCCGTATCACCTCTCACTTCCGTCGTCATCGTCGTCATATTCATTATTTCACTCTCTCTCCGCCGCCGTCTCCGCCATGCGCCTCTCATCCGACGCCTCAGGCGGTGGCCGTCTTCGTGTGTCCGCTCGCGGCGGCGGTAAAA
>JAUEKU010195712.1:0-17563 GCA_032274805.1 Gypsophila paniculata | reverse complement strand
ATAAACATCTTACGAACTACGGACTTACGACAACATACATATAATAAACGTACTACTATTTACGTACCCACTCATTTTCGCCTACTACTACCACCATACACTATCTCCCTTAATTTAATATTGTTATACTATTATTAATTATTATATTATTAATTCAACTATTAGACACTAACCCATATACCATTATATCATATTATAAAGTACATGTTATATTATATAATATTACTATGATTATTACGTACTTCTCCAAACCAAACATTCCAAACACACATACACCACCAACGACAACTCCGCTGCCTACCAGCCCCGTTTGTTCGACATCAGCCCTCACTTCACACGTCCGACCAACTCCCTCAATACGGTCATCATCATCGATAATCTCATAACCTCAATTACGTGATACTAACAACAACAACCACCATGAAAACGAGACTCAAAGCCAGACCAAAGCGAACCAAGAACGGGGCAAACAGAGTATGTTTCGCGTCGGAGACACAAGAGTAGGTCTAGGGCTTACCTAGGAATGAAAGAGAGGGAGAAAATTGAAGGAACGAGGGTAGAAATCGGAGACGAACGATGCGCCTTGCTCTGCTCTGTTCAGCGTGAAATGTATTTGTGTATGTAGGCGTTTGTAATGTATGACTCAAGGTGTGCGTATGTAATGATAAAGTGGCGGTTAATAGGGGTTTATTAGGGATTAATCACTAGGTTAAGTAGGGTTATTATGGAGTTAAGTGGGCTGGATTATAGGGGTTAATTAGGTGGGGTGGTCTTAAAACTAAACGGGCCGGGTTAATTCGTCAAAAGCTAAACTTAAATGGACTCAATCACCCAATATTTAATTGCTCACTAATCATCCCGAGAAGAACTCCCAAGCCACCACTTACCGTAATAAATAATCGTCGTATATATATTTTTATATATATAAAGGAATTGAATAAGAAGTTAAATATAAGAAATTAAATAAGGAATTAAATGAGAAATGACTAAGATATTAAATAAGAATTAAATAAGAAATAAGTTTTAATAGGTCCAATAAACTTATATCAACAAATATATTAAATATATAAAACTCCAAAATTACGGGGTATTACAGTCTAACCCCCTTAAAACAAACTTCGTCCTCGAAGTTTAAACCGGTGCTAACCAACCAACATCCCATATCACCAATATCCTTATACTCCTAATTGATGTAGGTACCCAACTCATAATGGAACACTAACTACACGACAACATAAAGGTTCACGACACAGTGAATACGATGCTAAGACGGGGGTTCACATTATTATTATTATTATTATTATTATTTTTTTTAGTAGAAAAAAAGGTTTGAAATTTATGAAATGTTAGATATATTAAATCTATTATTATTAAATATTATTTTTGGTTATTTTTTAATTTCCTTAATTAGTTTTGTTACTTTTGTATAGGAATAATATAAAATTTTATTTTTTAATTTTTTATATGTTTTTGATTATTTTTATATTTAGGAAACCTATCAAGGTTGATTTTGTGTAGGTGATTATTTTTATATTTGATTATTTTTTGTTTCTTGAGTTTGATGTTGTCTAGGTGATTTTAATACATTAAATATTATATGTTTAAAATATTTTATTGGTTATTTTTAGTTTTCAAAGGTTGATTTTGTGTAGGTGATTTTAATATTAAATATTACTTCCTCCGTCTCACTCAATAGTTAACATTTACTTTTTGTACAAAAGATAAAGTAAGTAACCAAATGACCAATTTGCCCTTTATATTTCTACATATTTTATTGTTAAAAGTAGGAGAGAGGATGTGGTGGAGTCAAATAAGTTGTAAAGTTAGTGAAAATAAGGGTATATTAGTATTTTACTTAAATAAAATTATCAAATATAGAAATGTTAACAATTGACTTGTACACTCATAAATGAAAAGTGTTAACAAATAATCGGGACAGAGGGAGTATATGTTTTTGATTATTTTTATATTTAGGAAATCTATCCGGCTTGATTTTGTATAGGTGCTTTTAATATTAAATATTACTCGTATATGTTATTCATTATTTTTAGATTTAAGAAACCTACCAAGGCTCGCCAAATGTCCTTCTTTGAAGCCCTTGATTTCCGGATTATATATATATAGTAGATAGATAGATACGTTATAATTACTAGTAATAAATAAAAATAAATTGAGTTCTTACGAATTTCCAAGCCGAGCTCGGACGGCACGAATTTGATCAGACTCGCTAAAACTTTGGAAACTATTGAGGCAAGAAATCTAATTTAAAATAATTCGTTAATTTTTAGTTCTCGTGTTAGTATAGCATTAACAAGACTATGGCTCGTCTAGTCGTCTTGTTATATTTCTCCCAACGTCACTCTCACAGTTCCAAATTTACATTTTAAACTTGAATTTTCTTCTTCTTTTTTTCTTTTTTTTTTTTTAATCATCATCATCACGATACACAAATTCATGATTTTGCCGAGTTTTCGCTAATGATTCCACTTAAACAAATATCAAGACTCAGAGGTCAGAGCACATGTTGCATTTGACCATATAAGATTGCTAACATACTCGTAAACATGAATAAACAAGTCCCACATCGAGTGGTGACAAAAAAAAGAAGGATGCGACCTTGTACAAAGTGAGGCCGAAATTATTGTACAACTCATACCTTTGTCAACTACAGAGAAATTACTCCGTACTTAGTCTATTCAACTACAAACACCGTATTTACCTTATCACGTTTGTCTATGCACATTTTGTAATGACAATATATGTAGTTTCGCATTACTAAAACTTATGAAAATTCATCCGATCCGCGATTGTAAGTATAAGTGATAACAACATAGGAACTCTTTGATTTTTCTTTATTGGACCACTCAACTATTTTGATAATTTTTATTTTGAGAATTTGAATAAAATTCAATTGATACATAATTGGCCTTCGAAAGCTTTGTGTTTAGTCCTATTACTAAAAGCACTATTTAGAGGGCGAAAATTAGTGATTGTCATAAGGGTGACTTGATATATTTATGTAATTATCCCACATCGATATCTAATAAAAATTTGCTTCAACATTTTCATATATAAGAAGGGGGAAGCCTACTTATGAAACTATCTTTGCGCTTGGGGCAATGACGCAGCTAGTGAGGTAATAACCGAGGCGCGTCAATTGCTGGTTGAAAACTATTTCCAAACCCCCTCTTCGGCCTTGGCTTGACCTTGGCTGTTGAGAATTTTTGGAAGGGTTCCTTCGCAAGAGGGTAAAACCCTACAAATATAGTCAAATATTTCGACATAAGAAGTGTAGTATGTAAATAGGAAATAAAGTAACCATAAATCTAATTTGTCATATTTTTGTATTGTATTTGTAATTTCTTAGTTAATTTAGAGCATGTTTGGTCTAACTTGCTAAAAAAATATTTTTATTTTTTAAGCTTAATTTCTAAAAAGTGTTTCCCAAAAACTAAAAGCAGCAAATTGATGCTTCTACTTTTGAGAGCAAAAAAATGATTTTGGAGCTTTTAACAAATTATTTTTAGCTTTTGTAAAAATGGATGTTTGGCCAAAAAGTGTTTTTGGGGCCAAAAACACTTTAAAAAACTAGGCCAAACACCTAAAGTCATAGAACAATTTATTAACTTTACCGCGAAACAGAAGATAATTTCTTGAGAAGTCCATTTTATTTATATAATTAATTTACGAGTTATTTAAAACTAATTTTGACAATTTTTATGTTTGGTTTTGAAGGAGGCAGTAGTTGAATTTGTCCATTGTTTGTTTAGTCTTGAGCAAGTCTAACCTTAAAGCACTTCTTAACATGTGAAATTTCGAAGTTTGGCGAAATACAATTTGCTCCATACCAATATGCAAAACAAGAAAACTACGAGTAGTTTACAACTTAACAATGTCTGTCTTATCGCCAATTGATTTTTGGTTAGTAAATAACGAAACTCCCAACATAATTTGTACAAAATCATCGGAACAAAAAGTTTAATTTTATTACTAAAAATCCAGCATGTACTACAATCATCCTTTTTTTCTTACAAATTAGGATGCCAAATTACAATCACCTACTCAGTTACAATTTCAGTCAACCCTCCTCCAAACCCTGTCACAAAACTGCCCTGTGAACTACAACATTCCTTCCTGAAACTCTGACAGCATGAATGCACTTCTCTGCTCCTCAGACTGCTGCAAGCATGACTAGCAACCGCCTTCGTATGACACTGTCCGTGATGCCCTAAATGGTCATGCACTTCCCTGCTCCTCCGACTGCTGCAAGCGTGACTGGCTGCTGCCTTTGTATGACACGATCCGTGGTGCTCTGAATGGTTATGGCCAGCGTGAATATCATGTGATTTCGCGCAGTGGTCTGATGCCTTATTAGTCGTCTGATGCGAAACAGTACTACTGTGCTGGCTTGGAATGCTCTGATCAATGCTCTTGCAGCAAGTCTTCTGCGCCAATTGGATCTCCGAGTCTGAAGAACTGGGACACTTTTTATCGCCTGCGTCACAACTGATCTGGCTTTCGAGTGATTCGAGGCAGTGATCTTCTTGACAGCAGGTCGACTGGTGGTACTCCTGACCATCTTTTCTGGGGGAATCGGGAAGAGCACACGAGTTCCCTTCACAGGCTCCAGACTTAGTCTCGCATTCCAGGAAACGGTCACTACTGATTTCACAAGAGCTCGAACAATTCTGCAGAAGACACCTTGAAGACTCGGAACAAGATGTTGCAGATTTGTGCATTACAGAAGCGGCTTTTGGCGGACAACATTGCTGCTTTTTCGCAGTATGACATTTACTGCTTGTCTGACAAGGAGATGAAAGTTTCGGAGAAGTGCATCTCGTAGACTCGCATCCTTTTGAAGGTGCCTTTCTTGAGCAACATTGTTGGTTTATCCCAGAATGCTTGTCTTTCACAGCATGGCAATCACCGTTACTCTGACACTGAGGCGACAATTTCTGAGAAGCGCATTTGTCGGAATGACAGTGTTGTTTTAGCTCGGAATGCTGGTGTCCATTCGAATGACACCTACTCTTATGAGAACAACACGAAAACAGCCCAAACCATTTTCGTCCATGGTGATGACCGTCGTGGCCCCCACGTAGAAGCAGCATGCTGTTAAAAATCACAACTAAACACGTTGCCACATCAGCAAGTACAGCTAGCCATACTAAGGGGTGCCATGCAATGGCGGACGTCAAGACACAGGCCTTTGTGAAGATGGAGATGAATATGTTCTCAATCACTTTTCTTCGGGTTTTTCTAGCCAGTTTTATAGCTTTTGGGATCTTCCTGATATCGTTTGACATGAGAATCACGTGCCCTGTCTCCGTTGCAAGTGCTGAGCCGGAGACTCCCATAGATATTCCAACATCTGCAGTGGCCAAGGCAGGTGCATCGTTTACACCGTCCCCAACCATCGCTGTGGGGCCATGTTTCTTGTAGTCCGTTATGATACTTGCCTTGTTCTCGGGGAGTAGCTCGGAGTGAACAAAATCTAATGAATTTCCTAGCTGCACATTTAAGAACCATTTCATCAGCCATAAGTATTAACCAGACCGTTTTATGAAGTATAAATATGGCGTTTAGGGCATGGAACTAGCCTGCTCTTGTGCATGCATCGCTGCAGAATGATTATCTCCAGTAAGCAAAGCAGTCTTAATGCCCATTGCTTTGAGCTCTTTTATTGCATCTATCGCCCCTGATCGACAATTATCCGAGAGACTAAAGGTTCCGATCAAAACTCCTTCAGAATAGACATACCCTGAGGTTGCTCCTTCCTTTGTATCTCCTCCGACATTTGAAACTAGCAGTTGACACGAAGAACACATGTTAGTGTCAGGTTTCATACTACTTTCATATCATCACCAAAGCTTCGGAACTAGAACAAAACAGCATATGAAAGACTCTTACTTGTGTTACAATTGGCTCTTTCGGCCAGCTTCTTGTTCCCAATGTAAAGATTCCGTCCATCGATCTTCCCAAAGACACCCTCCCCTGGGAAATTTTGAAACTGTTCCACATTTTCAGATTTGGGTTCGATGGACTTAGATCGTCCATAGTCGACTAATACGGATGCTATAGGATGGCTAGATTTGCTCTCAATGCTCGATACCCTTCAAACAAAAAATAAAGCGATTTTAATATCATCAGCTGAAATGCGATTGAGACGTTGCAATCAGAGGCGAAAAAGATAAAGACACCTACCAGTAGATTAGAGTGTTTAAACCAATGTCATCAGCAAGTGTCCGAAAGTTCATAAGCGTGAATTCGCCTCTTGTTATAGTCCCAGTCTTATCGAACCCAATGGTTTTAATTTTTGCAAGAGTTTCGAGATGATCTCCCCCTTTAATCAAGAGGCCTGAAGTAGCTGCTCTTGAAAGTGCACAAAATGTCGCAACTGGAGTCGAGAGGATCAGTCCACAAGGACAAGCACTAACTAAAACCACCAGCGCCAAGTAAAACCAATGCTTCAAATTATGAAGCTTCAATATCACGGGAATGACGGCCACACCAAGAGATATCAGTACAACAGCTGCAGAAAAAAGGAGGTCAAGATCAGTAAAGCAGACTTTGCTTCAAGTTTATGAATCATGTATGCCCGAAAAAATGCATATATATATTAGAGGAAAGTGTGCTCGAAGTAGCAGTGTTTTTCGAAATTGATGACAAACTAGGAAAAAAAACACCGACCTGGCGTGTAATACTTGGCACATCTGTCAATCAGTCTCTGAACATTTGATCTGCTGTTTTGAGCCTCTTCGACTAGCCTCGCCATTTTCGCGACTGCGCTATCCTCAGCTAGAGCTGTTGTCTTTACTTCGATGTAACCTGCGCATACGTCATAAATTTTACTTAACAGAGAGATAAATGAAATGATTTGAGATTACAAGGAAAAAGGATTGATCCTGTACCATTTACATTAACGGTGCCAGCCCAAACAGTAGAATCCTTCTGCTTCGGAACAGGATAGGATTCCCCAGTTAGCGTCTTCTCGTCTACTTCACAGGTTCCATCCACAACTATCCCATCAACGGGAACCATCTCGCCAGATTTGACAGCGACAATGGTATTGAGCTTAACATCTTCGACATTTACTTCTTCTCCTGTTTCCGCTATTGTGGCTTTCTGTGGTGCCATGCTCAAAAGTGATGACATCACTGCTGTAGCCTATCGCCAAAGTAACAGTCAAATTTTTATTAGCTCGAAAGACGAGCCTCATGAACTGGCAAATTTTATAAGAGCGGCGGAGCTACCTTTTGGCTAGCTCTCGATTCGAGCCATTCTGCAATCGTAAAAAGAAAAACTATAGTTCCAGCTTCCACGTAATCCCTCATTATTATCGTGCATATCACTGCAAGAAAACGAGAATATCGAGGTCATTATTCGCAAAATGTATTCCCACTGAAACATTTCAACATTAATGATCAACATCATTAGTAGATTACCGGCTATGAGCATAAGAATGTTGACGTCGAGGGTGAAATTGCGAAGAGCAACAGCACCACGCATTAAAATAGGCAAAATACCGACTGCAACAGCTGCGACAGCTAGCCATTGAAAAGGGTGGTATACGTACTTCAAAAACGACAGTGCCAGTAACAATCCAGACAGCATTACATATGGGCTTGGCCATTTGGCCTTGTAGTTAGCGCTTCCTTTTACTCGCACGTTGGCTTCTAGTCGGGCTTGATTCAACGCCTTCACTGTCATACAATCAATCCACAAGTTAGTAATCAAGCATTGTACGAGCAAACTCGTTAGTCATTCATTTTATGTTAAACGAGTCATGGAAAGATTTGCAATCGTCACGAGAGAGAAAGGTCGATTTGAACTATCACAGCTGCACGTCTGTACTCTAATAATGTTTTTAAAATCGATGATTACATTATTCTAATTTACCTTAATTATTCACCTGTATTACTTATTTGAAATAATGTAGACACGTAAAGTGTCCAATTTGCACGTGCTAGAAAATCTAGACCGAACTTGTAATACGGAATAATAATTTCATATCTTTAGTCCTCATATATTTACGTCCAAAAATTAAACAGGAAAAATACTAAGACAAAAATGAACAAATTACGTTACCCAGCCCCAAATTTCCAATTTCGGCTTACTTCTAGTTACAACCTACACCGTTACACACAATTTCCCAAATCGACATTAGCCCAATATACGACTTTAATCGTAAATTAATATCACACGTCCCAAACGGAAATAATTTTAAAAACGAAAAAACACCAATTAGCTATGCCGTATTCAAACAGAAAATGCAATTCTATACACAAGAAGAGAATGTTGCGTACAAAGTAGGTTAAATACACTAATGCATGTCCTTATTAACTTAATTCAAAAACAATTTTAATATTGTGATGTTAGTAATGACATAATAACACGACAATTATTGAACCTTTATCTTAAAATACAGTTTATCACGTTTCTTTAATTTATGATGACTACTGATGACCTTTTTCTTTGATCATTACCCACTATTATTAACGTATTATTAGTACTAATCACACCCACTAATCCACTATAATGTGCTAACGTACTATGTTCGTGGTCCTTTTGACCTTTCGACCCACCGGAATATTTTATTTTCACATTTTGAAACACTCACCAAATTTCCAATAATTTTATATAAGTTATATTCCATTTCGTTCCTGTCATTTCTTTATACTATTGTTTTTTAATACTTTTTTTATAATGCGGTTTAAAATGGGATGTAAATTGATTATTTTTTTTTTAATAAAAATACAATTTAATTAACTTATCTTCATGGTCTACACGTGATTTGAACCTAGGACCTTAGAATTATGCAGATCAAATACCATAATAGAACGATCCCACCCAAAAGTCTAATAAGTTGATACTTGAGACCTATTAATAGTTCTTATGCGAATAAAAACTAAGAGAATAGGTTCTTATTGAAACACTTTTCATTTTTTTCAATAAAGTACAAATGTACGATGACAAAAGTTTCATAATTCCCCTACTATTTTTGTTGAAGTTGGTCATCAAACCACCAAAATGAAAAAGCAAAAGATATAAACACTTGAAAAAATAGATGTAAAACAACTACTCGTAAATTATTGTCCCAAGTACCTCTTCATGGCATAAAATTTGTAATGAATTTCTAGGAACCCTCTTTAATCTAAAGTTATTTTGGAGATAAAACACTTTTAGTGGTGTTTTAATTGGTGATAATGACCTCTAAACTTGCCTCCTTCATTCAAATTCAACATTGTAACACTATAATTTTATAAATAAATATACATAAATTGATTTTTTAACGAGTGTTCACTTGACACACGACAACGACCTAACATCCAGGAAACCTATGTCCTAACCATTTCGGCATTTTTGATTTTTTATAGAAAGAAATTAATCATATTATACTCATTACTAAAATAAAAAGGTAAATCAATAACTGCGAACTGAAACAAGTATCTATTTATTACTCACTTCGTAGTATTTTTTTTTTTTTTTTTGAAAACGAGTTCAGAAAAAGGGTAAAAAATACTCCGTACTTGGTGAATATTAATAGTGACAATACGGAGCGGGTATGTTAGGGACAACCGGACAAGTACACCACCATCCAAATAGTTATTATGCCAGAATTTATTAGGTATGAGTCGTATGACTTTATAGGACCTAGCTTGGAACACGATACTCTACTTTATCATTCGAGTTACGGCATTCGAATTTTTTTTAAAATTTACCTCATTTAGTTAATTTACTTTCGGGCACTACGACATGGCAGGAAAAGGAAGTCGGATGTAGACAACAATTATATATATCCTCATTTGGAAATTAATTTTATTGGTCCTGATTCATAAATTATACAGTAATTTACTCGCTAAACAAATTGGATTAGATGGGTCCTAAAACACCGAAAATCAAAATTTCTAGATATATCGTGTACTACTTTCATGCTAGTCTTCCAAATAATATATATACTTCAATACGGATAACAATTTATGAAAGTTTCAAACGAATAAACCACGTAAATATAATTAATTCTCAAAGAATTACGTAAATAAAATTTTCTGAACCCGACGCTAAAAAAATAGAAAAGTTATGCATGGAGTGTGAGGTGGGAGTTACAACGACTAACACCAAAGTAGATACACAATGATCACGTGTCGAATTCTCATGCAATTTGAGCAACTACGTTACATACACACACCCAATTTCGTTTTGTATTGTACGTGACAAAGCACAAATTAAATGCATGTGATTTTTCTCGTGCTCTTCCTAATTAATTGTAGTAGTAGTACACTAGTACTGTAGTAGTCGTGTTAGTTATGTTTGGTTAGTTCCAAAACTTCATGTTTATCTCATGATTCGTGAGTAATGTAACAAACTTAATTAAGACTTACTCCGTATTAAATTAGTCAAGATTAATTACCATTACCATGGAATATAATAATGGAATAAATTAAATGTGAGACATTCTTTTTTGTTGTTGAAAAGCCTAAAATAAAGACACCTAACTTCAATGCACAAGATAAGTCCTTAATTTTAGTACACTCAAAAACTATTTGATACTCTCCTTTTTGTTAAACCGTTTCGCCGATTAAAATAATCTAAAAAATGCTCCCTCGATTATATATATATATCATTTTCACGTTAGGAGACATGTATTTATCTCTTTAATATTTCTTATAATATATGACTAAATATTATGCAATGTATATTCATATGAATGCTTTTTTGGCTGTGAATCTAACGATATAAATTTTATAATTTTTTTCGAGCATTTTTCGCCAAATGAAAAGTCACAAACTTACCTAGTAAAATGAAAATATCGTATATAAAAAAACATAGGTAGTAATCAATAAACTTATTATTATGAGACGTTCTAAAAGTCCTCCCTCTAATTCATTCATTAATTTACGTTTTCATTTTGAACGAAAATTGAGGAGTTCCTTTGCTTCAAAATAATGTAAGCAAAATTTTAAAACTATTATTCTTCCCTCTTCTTCCATGTTACATTATCAACTTATATATATGTATAAAGAAAACGATCAATTTCTTCTGATTCTCAAAATAAAAACATCAATAAATGATTGTACTATAAGCCGTATATCATTTAATTTCTTAAGATAGCTCACCAAATCACTAATTCAATTATATGAAAATGAGTTTAATAATTTCACCTTTCTTTTATTTTCAATTGTCCCCACAATTCTAGCTTTCTTTAGAAAAAAAGAACTATAAAGAAGGCACTACGCCACTACACAAGATAAAAAGAGTGTGACATTAGAATAATTGGGTGCCAAAGCTACGTGAAACTAACACTAACGTACCAAATAAAAAAGGCTACGTGAAACCCGTAAAAACTCCCGAAATACTTCATCAATTAAATTAACTGAAATACGTACACGAATAAAATATATCACTATTGTCACTGATAAAATTTTACCAACTGAACTAATCGAATATATAACAAATAACAACTACTCTTCCTATAATTCGAGTCATTTCACTACCTAATTTAAGAACTTTCTCGTATATTTGAGAAATATTGTAAATTATTTTTCTCCCAAATAACTTACAATAATAAGTGAAACATAGCTAGTTAAAGTCTAAAGAAACAATTTTAGACAATTTATATAGTAATACCGTCTTTTCTTAGACTCAGCATTAACTAACGAAATAAATTACAACTAATCCATCATTCAATTCAACACATTTTATTGCCTAACATAAAATCTTAACGTATACTTCTAGCTTAACCCAAAAAATTAGAGAAATAACTAATTAACATTAAATTAATCGGTTTTTCTAAAACGTTTCCTTAAAACATGCACGTGAAAAAAATCATTATTATCTCGAAGACAAATTCTTGGAAAGCATTAAATGTACCACGTCATTGTACACTCTGACCAATAAAGTTCTGAAATGTTTTTATGAGTGAGGTGTACCCATCAATTTTTCTACCATGAAAACTTTGAAAAGAAATTCCTTATATATAAATTTTTATTCTCGTACCTAACTACGTACCTAAGGACACATGTTAAAAAAACCGTAAAACAACGAGTTAAAAGAAAACAAAACTTACAAATTTGTTGTTGAGAAATGAGGGAGGAATCATGGAGAACAATGACGGTCCTAGAAGGAACAATGACAGAAACTTCAACAACACCATCAAGTGGTTTCAATATTTTCTCAATTAATGGTACTTCTGATGAACAACATAATCCCAACACTTCATAGTAACTTTTTTCCAACTTTTTTACTTCCTTTTCTTCTTTTTCATTACTCTTTGATCCCATACTTACTTAATTACTTAATTACTTAAGTAATTAGTTGATTTGTTTAATATTTTGATTGATTTATGCACTAAAAACACAAGGAAAAATGGAATTTTGAAATATGGGTTTTTTAATTCTTGCAAAAGGGTTTTTAAAAATGTGAAAAAAGATTGATTCTTTGATGTTTTGGTAGAACACTTGAAGAATGAGTTTGAAAACAGAGTAATCTTTTTTTTTTTTGGTTTATTATTTTGTAGGAGTATTAAAAAAGAGGTTATATGAGTTTAAATTTTAAGGACATTTTTATAGAGTATAATTGTGATTAATCATGTGAAATTTTAAGGAAAATTGGACAAAACTTGACAAATTTTGGAAAAAAAAAGAGGGATGTAATAAAATAGTATGAGGTTAAAACAGAGGAAATAACAAAGGAAAATTAATGGGGGGTTTAAAAAGACATGAGAATGATGACTGATGAGTTAAATGTTGTGCCTAAATAAGAAAATGGGAAAGAGCTTTATATAAAGAGTGTATGGGGGACCATATGAAAAAAAGGGAAGGATAATTAATCAATGTTTTTTTTAGAAAAAAGATTATATGAAATATGTTTTTGATAGGACGGTTATATATTAAGTTAGTGTCGGATTATTTCATAATTGTAGGTGAAAAGTTACAAAAAAATTGAAGAATTTTGCATGAAAATTGGGCAACAATAATAAGTCTTCTGCGAGACCGTCTCATGAAAATGGTGGTGACATGATAAATACAGTAACTATGTTTGATAAAAGAAATACAAAAATTGTAAAAAAGGATATTAATGATAAAGGATCACGAATATCTCTAAAAACGTTACGACCTACAAAATTAGTATATAAATGATCATAATTTAGTAATGATCAAGAAGACAATTATACTGTATAATAAGACGGTTGTATAAAATTGATAAAAATATATCAGATTTATTTTATTGAATACGGAGTACTACAACTACATTGAAAGTGTGAATAAAAATGTGGCTATTTGAGTGAAATAAATCCAATAACTTACTAAGTATTTCTTTATGTGAGAGGTTTCATGATAAGTTTATCGTTAGACCGTCTCACCCTAGAATTTGTGTTAACCAAATTACTATGGTGTATTTTTAATTTGGTATTGTCTTTTTGGTTTTATTTGTTCAAAGGTTAAGAGTATAAAAGGTGACTTTAATATCAACTACAACTTTTGATTGAATTAATTTCTTTACGTACGACATCATAGCCATCATAACTAAGGAGGTCACAAGCTAAAATTTCACTCATCCTCACCTTCTAATTGAAATATCCATACTTCGAGTCTAAATTGTTCATCAAATTGATTTCTGAATATCAAAAATAAAATAATAAGTCTTCATTCTTTAAGATTGATGTATCCATCTTAACAATAAAACAGGTGATCAAGTATCATCCTACTTGTGTACATAGACAACTCTTTTGTTTTTCCATATACATTTTGTTTTTGTTTTATTCTAACTACCTGACTCATCTTAAATTAGGACATATATACCCGTCTTAAATAAGAATTTGTGAAATACAAAACACTCTTCCCCATTTACTAATTCACCAATTTTATAAACAAAAAACCAACTTTATTAATTATCTTCTTAGCCCAATTTATTTTACAGTTAAGAAATTAACTTCCCTTCTTTTAGTCCCTTTATTTCCCAACTTCCAAAAAAAGAAAAAATTAAGGTGGCTGGATAAAATAAGAAAAAAAATAAAATTGAACAAAAAAAATCGTCTCTCAAATTTATTATAAAATCATTTCATATGAAAATTTGTATTGAAATAATTTGAAGAAGAATTATGTGTTTGTCTTTATTTGAAATGGAAAACATGAAAAGAAGGGTATATTCTATAAATATTCCCCTTTTTAACAAGTAATAAAATATTATATGACCATGGTAGAGTTGAGGGGGCAAATTAAAAGACAAGAACAATAACAATAATAACAATAATGTAATTTGCAAGGAAGGAGTTTGATTTCAGGTGGGAATTGCAATAAGAATGGAGTCCAGCTATGAACTCAACTGAGGTATTGTAATACATAGTGCATTTCTTGATTGTGTTTTTAGCACCACCAATTGTGCTAACAAAGTGAAATTTATTAAAGTGGTGTTCTTTGAGGTTTTCCTTAAACATGTTTATTAATTAGTGGCTATCTTGTAACTTGTAACTAAGAATCTCTTGTAATCGTATCGGATCGATCTTTTGTAAAATTAACGTGCAGATTAAAGTTATATAACAGTTTCATCTATATATAATTAGTTTTATTATCTTACTCCAGTCTAGCAGTAAACAAGGGTCAGGGGTGGAGTTAAGGGGAGGCTGATAGGAGCGGTCGCCTCTCGTACGTGAACAGTAAAAATACTATGATTGTTAATTTAAATTTTCAAAAATTCAGATTTATCTTATTTCATTGGTATTTCATCACCCAATCCTAACTAAATCTTGGTTAATTAAAAGTATTATATGCATGATAAATAATATTATCGTATAACGGTTTTATTTAAAGATAATATGGACACTAAATAATTAGTTAATTAGTTTCAAACTTCAATCATGTTCTTTCCCTTTTGAGGGAAAGTTTACTCAATATGGGTATTACAACTTGAGATTGTACACTTTTAAGATTTATATATAGTAAGAAAATTAGTTTGTGATATGCAATGGTATATATGTTGTGATTTGAGTGCAACAATATATGATCATTTTTTAAACAAAGTCCTTGTGTATTGAATTGCCTTATGACTCAATTTATGTTACATTGACCTCACTCGATTTAGATTTAAAAACTTATTTAACAAAATACCACTACATGTCTATATCAAGCGACGGCGTCCTATAACATTAATAAGAAAATAAAATAGTAAGTTTTAATTAAAATTCGATTTATGTTAAAATTCGATGTTAAATAATTCACTAATTGACCCTTAAAAAATTACTCTTATTATATCAAAAGTATAATTTTGATCACTTTTGTTTTGATAAATCTCGTGCGAACATATAGTAAGTTTGGACGTAATTGGTTTTTAGACTCTTCGATCATGCGTTGCACCTCGCCTATAGTTATTATTTCATATAATTAAAAAGCTAGTGTAGTGAAAAAAAGAAGATAATTTTTTTTTTTTTTTAAAAAAAAAGGGAGGTAAGGTTTTAGTGCGTCAAAGGTGGATAGTCATATGATTGATCTGAATTCAAGAGATTTACGTAGCATGCAATTGAGTCGTGACAAAGTATACAATCTTGCGTGGCATTATATATAATTATAGAAAAACAAAAATCGTTACATTTGCTCATTAATTTCGTGCCCATATCTTACTGTTTTTGCATGTCTTAATATTTGTGGCAACACTTATTGGCTTATCGAAATTTGATTTGAATCAGCCTAACTTAATATGGCCAGTCCGAATAAACGATAAATTCTAATATCATGCATCTAAATTCAAATTAACCTAAAACCCAATCCGATATAACTCGAATATTATCTAGCTTTTTGATTGACAAAAACTCTTAGCCAATTTGATAAAAATATACCGAACACAATTGAAATCAAAATAATTCGACCTGAAATAATTTTGCATGAACACAAACATTCTCAAATTATTATATGATCGGACTGTCTCTTTAAATGATCCGTCTATCGCCTCTATTTATTTTTGGATGATCCACAAATTAGGGCGCCCACAAAGATTGAAGTACATATGGACGAGACACGAGTCAACAAGAGAAGAAATACATGAAATAGTCGTAAAATACGTACAAATGCATGCGTAAACATTCACCAAAACACACACACATAGAGTGTCACCCTTCGTTCTAACGTCCCTTCCACATTCACCCTTGACGGCTCATGCACTCATGCATGCATGCCTCGTATCACTATATTATATTACTTCCTGTTTTTATTCCGACTAAGTAATTAACGTACAACGATTTTTTCGACGTGTGTTTATTGAATATAACATGCTTTAGATAATTTTGAAGAATGAATATTTTTAAAATATTCTATCTGTCAAATACAAAAATCAATAAATTCTTTTATATACTATGGAGTGGAATAAAAATGTAAATTTTCTTACAGTAGTAATGAGTAATAATCTATCAATCAGTGGTGGAGCGAGGGGGTTAGGGGGTGGCACCCCTCTAAATATCAAAATTTTAAACTAGAATTCTCGAAAAAAATTTAATTTCATTCCTTTATTTCATAAGTACTCCGCCTCCATAAAATTTTTCTGCTCCATAAACTTAAATTCTGACTCCACCACTACTATCAATAAATTAAACATTAATCATGAGATATCCTAATGTTCACTTTAACTTGTTTTATACGTGTAGTTTGTAATAGATTAATTTAATCTACGGATAAAATTATAAGATAATGTAATTTTTTGTGCATGATGAGTGTTAAATCCACGTTTATATGTTTATTCCTAATTCCTTCAATCTTTATCTTAGTTCATAAAAAAAAAATCACTAATTTTATTCGCATAATTGCATGATCCGTGTAATTCCTATCACAAGGGTGATAGAATCTCGCCGTCCATATATATACCTTATACTCTGATTTTATCATTTATTAATCTTTTGATTAATCTTTTGGAAATAAAAAGAAAGTGATCGTTTTTTATGTGAATTAGTCTTTTGGAAATAAAAATAAAGGAAAATAATTTTAACTTAAATAATTTTGCCGATAATTGGATCAAATATTATTTCAAGTATTTTTGCTTGCTTATTGTATGTCTCACAAGTGAGACAATTTTCTAATTTCATATCCAAAAATCAAACTAAGAACTTTTTTCGTTAAGAATTAAGATTGAATAATCTATCTAGCTAGATTTATTGCTCTATGACATGAAATTACATCATCGATTCTTAGTCATTAAATAAAAAAAACAATATACGACTACATGGTCTACATCCAAATTTTATAGTAAATAAAGGGAACATATCTCGTAAAATTCTGCATATTTCTAGAGCCGTATCTTCCAACCACGCTGGAATAATAAATTAGTGCAAACTGCAAAGTAACAAGCGATTAAGTTTAGTCATTTACTTAGCTTGTTTATTTACGCATGTGTTATTATTAGTCTAGAGCTAAACTTATTTTATCTCAGAAATTTGTTTACTATCTTAAACTTATAATTAAACCGAACATTTTTTTGTGTAAAAAATATACTCCCTCCTATCCATTATAAGTGTCCCGTTGTTCGTTTCGTTTTATTCGTCAAAGTGTCTCGTTGTGTACTTTTATTACCTTTTTACCCT
>JAUEKU010195603.1:0-17570 GCA_032274805.1 Gypsophila paniculata | reverse complement strand
TTGAAAATATTTAGTTTCTTCACATTTGATTTTCAATTGCCAAATTATGTTCATTATTTTGGTTTAAGTTCAATTATGTGTATTATAAGTTCTATTATGTGTAATACGGTGTATATATTAACGCCATTGTGGAAGGCGTTTTCTCCACCCATATGAAACAAAGCATTTTGACTTCAATAGGATTACAAGAAGAACAAAAACGCATTGGGGGATGGTGTTTTAATGAGAAAACGCCATGGCTAATGGCGTTTTGTTTCATACATTTTTTTTTTTAAAAAGATCTGACTGACGCAAAACCGCCACGCGAAATGGCGTTTTGTAGGTCCGTGAAAACACAAGCCTACGTGAATACTACTTGACTATATATTTTTACTTCCCTCCTAAACCACTTTTTATTTTTTTGAATAATCCTATTTCGTCCAAAGATTCTGGTCATAGCACAGTCCACTTCAACCCACTCCACTCAAATAACTCACAAAACAAACACTAAGCACATCATTTTCCCTTGGTGAAGAAGCGATCAGTGAGTGCATAATCATGAAACAAACAAAATCACTACAAACATAATAATAAAACTCTCTCATGCATCATCTTCATAATCATCCCTCATAAGTCATAACTCCTCTCAAATTTTCCACAATGTTTCTCCAAATGTCTGCGTGTTTGTTGTTGTTGTTGTTGTTGTTTTCAGTGGGTGTAAACTCAGAGTACATAGCTTATAATACAACAGGCAAACTAGTAACTAACAAAATTAATGTGCACTTGGTACCGCATACGCATGATGATGTTGGTTGGTTGAAGACTGTTGATCAGTACTTTGTTGGTGCCAACAACTCCATCAGGGTTTTCTTTCTTTCTTCCTTCTTTTTTCTTGTGTTGTGGGTTTCGTTACGTGCAGTGGCGGGGCCAGGATTTAAGTTTAGGGGCCTGAAATTATTTTTTGGGGGGCGGAGTACTTATAAAATAAAGGAAATTAAACCAAATGCCTTGAGTCCAGTGGTGTCCCAGTTGACTTGTCCCTGCAATGGCAGGTTTGACAGGTCCTGGGTTCGATACGTGTCTTACCTGGGACATGTGGTTTTCTGGGGGACCAACCCTACCACCCCTCATTTTACCACTGTGTACGTGTTCTTGTTGGAATTTTGGCAGCGGAATTGTAGTAGACTTACGTAGTTTCCAAACATGGATTGAACTTTTTTTATTTATATGTTTGAAATTTTATGGTACTAGATGATGGGGTCGGGGGAGAGTGGTGAGACCTATGACGAGTCTAAGACTACACACTTAGCAAATGAGATACATGTCCTTTTTATTATGGAGGAAAGAATGGTCACTTTATATGACAAAGGGCTACTCATCCGATCACTAGTTGGTTTTGGGATGGAACCCTCTTGGGCTTATTGAGTGGGTTTTTTTTTTCTCCACTCGGGTGCGGCCCAGGTCTCATGATATCATAGATATTTTTATAGTGTATACTAGAACTTAGATTTTTTTCTGATGAACCTTACTCAGGATTTTTCTTGATTAATTTTTAACTGAACTTGTCTGAATAGAACTGGAATGAAGTGAGGAAAGAAATTGTGTTCTTGTTGTGTTGTTCTTGGTGCTTTTTATTTTTTTGTGGTTTTGTTGTTGTGGGTTTTGGAGTGTTTTGTTGGATTAGGCCGTGTTCTTTTGGACTGAAGTTGTCTGAACGAAACGAATCTGAAATGAAGTGAGAAAAGAAATTGTGGTCTTGTTTTGTTGTCCTTGATTGATTGATTGATCTTGGTGCTTTTTTGTGTTTCTGTTGTTGTGGAGTTTTGGGATATGTTCGAATTTTATTGATTTTGGCCGTGTTCTTTTGGACTGAATTTGTCTAAACTGAAGTGAATGGAAGTAAGAATAAATTTGTATTGGAAAAAGCTTAGTTGAGCTGAATTGAACGGAGTTGAGTGACAATTATCGTTTGACCTTCAAAGTTTGGAAATTTTCGTTCTTGTTTGTGGGGTGGATTTGAAAGATACCCACCTGGAATGCTATGCTATGACGACAGTTCACTTTGACACTATGTCAAGTGTTAAGTGTCCGACACTTGTAGTTGAGTTCGAGTAACATAGTTCACTGTTTTTTGTGTGATGGTTGCATGTTTGTAATATCCTCAGACTTACACTGTGTTGCAATTTCTGTTGATGGGTAGATTGTTTTGATAGAAGCAGAAATTTATGAATATATATCTAGATTAGTTTTGGTGGCCTTATTACCTGTTTCAATGGTTTATAGTTCAAAGTAGAGTGTCGTTAATTTATTGTCACGACATTTATATCTGTTCACCTGGTGAGGCATCATGTTGTTTGCTGTAACAGGGAGCGTGTGTGCAAAATGTACTGGATTCTGTCATTTCAGCTTTGTTGGAAGACGAGAATCGCAAGTTTATCTATGTTGAAATGGCAAGAATCTTGAAACCCTCTTTCTGTTTTGTCTTATATGACTGGTTGTTTGATACCGTTATGGAATTTAAGACTATGGCCCGTAGTATTCGAGATTTATGAGTTGTAGTTTGTTTCTCGTTGCCTCATTGGATAGGCATTTTTCAAGCGATGGTGGAGGCAGCAAAGTCCAAAGCTTAAGTCTAAGGTCAAGGAGTTGGTTAAATCGGGTCAACTTGAGTTTATGTATTATTCTCCTCCTAGTTTTCTTTTGTACATAATGAAGTTCTGTAAACTATTGTTGCTGACTTATTATCCGTTCACAGTTAAATCTCATCTACCTACTTAGGAGCTAGGAATAGGCGTTATTTATTCGTTACTTTACGGAGTATTCTTTATCTGCTACTTGATGCCATTTGTTGCTGCCGTAACCTGTTTCTCACTAGTTTTGGCTTGATGTAGAAATGGAGGATGGTGCATGCATGATGAGGCAACCCCACATTACATTGATCTCATTGATCAGACAACTTTGGGGCATGGATTCATCAAGGACGAATTTGATCAGACGCCTCGGGTTGGGTGGCAGATTGATCCATTCGGACATTCGGCTGTTCAAGCTTATTTGCTTGGTGCAGAGGTATGTATTAGTTATATATCCCTTCCACCTTTATTCACATTTTTGCGTCAGTTACCAGTGAAATCTTCCGCTAATGTGAAATTATTTGGTGTTTTGTCTTTAATGATCGGCTATCATGTCTACTCTAATTTTTTAGAATTGATTGATTGACCTTCACAGCGTCTTCATTTATTGTGTTCATGAAAGCTAAAACCATGGACATCAAATTATGATTTTATGTGATATGTCCCTGGTAAATAAAAAGAGATGAAGTTATTCAGCTCGGAGATCACTGAAGTTTACTAGTTAGAGGATGCAGCATGATTGCGCGGTTATCTCGCAGATTTTCTGCTTTCTATGTCTTAACGTCTAGAATCTAGATGACACGCCATGTTCTTTAGTTCCTGGAGATATTAGTTTAGGTTCTATATTTTGATTTTTGTAATCCGATGGTGCTTGTGTGATTGCCTAACTGTTTCAATATCCCAGTAAAATTGGTTTTAATTGATGGGTATTTGCGGATGACGTCTCTCTCAAGTCTCTGTAGAGATTCTGCTAAGAGCCTAAGAGTGCTAACATTATCAGCATAGTGAATATTGTATAGACGAAATGATAAATGTCTTGGAAATAAATGATACCGGTTTTTGTCTTAGTTTAATTCTTTGATTCCTAATTGCAGCTAGGATTCGATTCACTGTACTTTGCTCGAATTGATTATCAAGACAGGGAGAAACGCAAAGACGAGAAGACACTTGAGGTGGTGTGGCGTGGTTCTAAGTCACTTGGTTCAACTTCACAGGTAATTGACAAAATACTTTCAAATGTTTCATATGCTTTGCAATTGCTGTATTCCTGAATGAGGATTGTACTGGTTTTCCCTGTTCCTTTATCTGTAAGTTGTTTACGCTCCACCTGTACGACTTAGTAATCCTTCTTCGAGCAGTTGTTTACGCTCCACTTGTACGGTCCATCTGTAAGTTGTTTACCCTTGCTAATTTGTGTAATTGATTCACAGATCTTTACTGGTATCTTTCCCGTACATTATAACCCTCCTGATGGATTCCAATTTGAAATAAATGATGTTTCCACCCCTGTTCAGGTATGTGTCTCTTCCTCGTCAGATCTTTCCTTAATTTTGTTAGTATTAGCCAGTGGTCATACAACATGACGCGTTCCAAAAATTTTCATGTATTTCGTCTGGTTAGGACGATCCTCTATTATTCGGCTATAATGTTCAAGAACGAGTGAACGACTTTGTCGCTGCTGCAATTGAACAGGTGAGTGGCGGAGGCGTGTTTTTAAGTGTTATTCCATATGTTGGTTTTTGCGTTAGTTTCTTGTTTTCTTATATTGTTGCCAACCTTGTATGTTTTGCTGAGTTTGTATTTGTCATTTTCCGGAATTAACCCAAGTTAGTTATAGTTGTATGGATGCAAAGACAACCTTCTGTTTGATGCATGTTTGTTTAGTAATTAAGGGTTCTAATAATTAATTTTGGCTGATGAAATGGCTCCGTCAATGTGCCCACTTTATTAGATTCTAACTCTTCATTTGGATGGAGTGATGGACGAATAAGGCTGAGAAACCCTCCACTCACTTCGAAGGACAAAATTCCCTCCAAGTTCAGAAATCACCAACTCAATATGTTCTATGAGAACACAACCTGAAGCTATTTTCATGTGAATACTCAAGATAATTAGCAAAAACTAAGTACTTGACACCCCTGCTTTGTATAATACTGTAGCATACATTGACAAAATTTAGGCTCTTGCAGTAGTGATCGGGGTTTGATTCTCTTAAAATTATTTTGATTTATGCATGTTTTTACTGGAGCTATATATAATGGACCTCTAGGTAATATGATACTGTACTAAGAAGATAAAACTTATACTAATTTCCATTTTATCTCCTGCAGGCAAACATAACGAGAACAAATCATATAATGTGGACCATGGGTGAAGATTTTCGATATCAGTATGCAAATTCATGGTTCAGGCAGATGGACAAGCTGATTCATTATGTTAATTTGGTATGAAGTTCATGGTCAACATTAACTCATGCTCTAATATGTTAACTGCAAAAATGCATAACTTCAACAACCTGTGTTCTTTCTCTCCTTTGTAGTAGCAGATCTTGCATTTAATGTTGCCTAACGTTGACCTTGGATATAGGATGGCCGTGTAAATGCTTTATATTCAACACCTTCAGTGTACACAGATGCAAAACACGCTACAAAGGAACTGTGGCCCGTCAAAACTGATGATTTTTTCCCGTGAGTTCCTTTGTGTTTTTGGGTTCAGATGTCTACATCTTTGTCTAAATCACCTAGTGTTCCAATGCTATTGATGCTGTCCTTCAGCTACGCAGATCGTGTAAATGCATACTGGACCGGGTACTTCACAAGTAGGCCTGCTTTTAAGGGTTATGTCAGATTGATGAGTGGTTATTACTTGGTAATAGAAATTTATGCTTCGTCATCTTTTGAAATGCTAAATGACTAACATTACGGGTCTGATTCTTTTCCTTCATTTTTCATTGGCTGTTAGGCAGCAAGACAATTGGAATTTCTTGAAGGAAGGAATGACTCGGTTTCTCAAACAGAGACATTGGCTGCCGCTTTGGGAATTGCTCAGCATCATGACGCAGTTAGTGGTACGGAAAGACAGCATGTAGCTGATGATTACACGTTGCGATTGCATGAAGGTTATTTGGAGGTATTATTTTGCATGGTTTTGGGGATAAGCTGATCTGGAGTTCAAAAAGCCGCATTGTAAAATACTAGCTATGTTTATTCTTAATTGCAGGCTGAGAAAGTAGTTTCGGCTTCTCTTTCCTCTTTAGTCAGTAAGGACGGAAAATTACAAACCAGCTTTCAACAGGCAACACACTCTTCACTTTTATTTCATTCTCTGATCATTATCTGTTTAGATTACCACTCGAAGACTTGACGCTGTAACGGTGCTTCTAGCCTGTACAGCTAAGCAGACCATGATAACGGTTTAACTGATATCTCAAAGCAGATACATTTCCCTTGCCTACGCACAAAAAGTTATGCTGAAGAATTTTTTTTGTTGTTGTAAAAGAATCCCGAGATTACAGTTAGCCGAACAAATGTGTGAAATCCGTATGCAATATTCATACTAACTGCACTCTACAAAACTACTAATAGCATTATTCTCCTTCTAACAAATATATACACGAATGAATACTTTTCTAATTTGGTTTGGTGGTTTGTCTGCAGTGCCCTCTTCTTAATATAAGCTATTGCCCACCATCAGAAACAATCTTGTCAAAAGGGAAAAATTTGGTAATTGATTTCACATTTATGTAAGATATTGTTGAACTATATATTGGCTTAGCCTTACGATATGGCGTATTTTTTATTTTAGGTAGTTGTTGTTTACAACTCTCTTGGGTGGAACAGAGACGAAGTGATACAAATTCCAGTTAGTGCTCTCAATCCTTGTTCGCCTTTGAAAACTATACATACTTTTCATGTCAAAGATCTGCTTTTCTGTTTCTTTACTTAATTTACTTTATGCCGAGTCACTGCTTAAAAATTGTTACAAAGCATATCATCATGTATTGATAAAGTACTTGCATGCTATTTTGTTTTTAATAGTTTGGTTCTGTAAGTAATTTATATTGATTTCAGAACTATTGTTTCACAGGTAAATGTTGACAAGGTCTTAGTACATGATTCTAACGGGAAAGAAGTAGAATCACAGTTGCTGCCTGTAACTAATGCCTCGTTAAATATTAGAAATTTTCATATGAAAGCTTATCTCGGTAAACCATCAGAGGGTGCCATCAAGTATTGGCTAGCTTTTCAAGTATCTGTACCACCCCTTGGTTTCAGCACCTATACTCTGTCAGGTTCTCAAGCAGGTTAGCCGTTTTCTTGTTTAGGGTGCTTTTGTGTTTAGTTCAGTTTGCATAGTGCACGGCTAACAAAATTGTAATCATTTCTTTGACTATTTAACTTTAAGGAGCAAGGTCAGCTGTCTCATCGGTATTCACCGTAGAAGGGAATGCTAACGATACCATAGAAGTTGGACAAGGGAATTTGAAGTTACAATATTCTGTCAGCAAAGGGACAGTTACTCGTTATATAAATAATAAAAATTCGGTGAGTTGTCTTTAGAAGCTACAGTTTCGACTGATCTTTTGTGTCTTGGTTTTTCTTCCTACGCAAATTTAATATCTTTGTAACTTTGTTGATGTATCCATAAGCAAAAGGTCTATGTCTATTCAGTCACTTGCCTATGTTATACACTGTTCCACGCTTCTATGTATCACATCGTTCTTTTCATTGCTGAGAATATACCACGCTGCCGTTCTGCTGTTTCTGAATTCTGTGAAACCAAGTCTTCAATATTATGATAAGAGGTTATGACCCTCAAATAATCTATATACTTTCGGAAAGCCATATATAAGATTTCTATATAATTATCTTTTAGGCTCAATTTGGTTAACTACTGTTAACAGAGCACATTGTAACTTTTGTTGTGATAACTGTTACTGAAAATTCATTTAGAACTCATACACTTCTACAAGCGTTGGATTCACAAGAGCATCCCATAAATAACAAGTGTTTGTTTTTGGGCTTATTGGTGAAGGTTGATGTACTTACTGAGCAATCTTATAGTTATTACTATGGATTCAGTGGAACAGACACGGATACTCAGGTAACAGTTGGCATTGATATGTAGTCATCGATCTTCGTTTTCATTTTTTGTGTCAATTGTGAACTTGTGTTGGGGCTGGTTACTTCCTACTTTGTTAATGGTTAATTTGTTTTCATGCAGGCCTCTGGGGCCTATATTTTCCGCCCAAATGGCACAGTTAACATTGCACCTGATGGACATGTATTTCTTTTCTTTGGTCTTTTTTTCCCATCACAGCTTCTAGATCAATCTCTTAAGTATTGTCTTTTCTCGGCAGGCTGACTTTACTGTTATGAGAGGTCCACTATTCGACGAGGTTCATCAACAACTGACATCATGGATATATCAGGTGTTTACCATATGAACCTATGGTGCTTCGAAGTTTTCACATTTCTCTTATCGGGATTGCATCAATTGGCTTTTGCTTCTCCACAGTTACAAATTTATAGAATGAGAAAATTTGATGTTAAAAAGATTTATTTATGGCCATTACCATCGAATGTTTTAGAATTACTATAAGGTCAGCTGGCATTCCAATGTTAAGCTCTCATATCGTTCCTTCTTGTTAGTTTCTAGCTGCTGTAGGAATCGTTTGCTGATCAAGATTGCCATGTTGACAACATTATTTCACATTCATATCTTGGGTCTTCAGATCTCAAGTCTCATGAGTCCATCTTTCACCCATGCAAATATTTTCTGCAGGTAACCAGGGTATACAAAGGAAAGGAACACGCTGAAATAGAGTTTATGGTGAGTTTATCGTGCCACGCCTTTATGTACACATGAACTCTACATAGTCGCATAGTTTCTGATGTGTACATGCTGTTTAGATTGGACCTATACCTGTTGATGACGGAGTTGGCAAAGAAGTGGTCACCCAGATCAAGACACCTATGAAGACAAATAGAACTTTCTACACAGATTCCAACGGACGTGATTTCATTAAAAGAGTGAGTTAATATTTGGCTGTTGCATATGTTGCTTGTAATTCATCTTTTTTTTTCATTTCAAAGTAGTAAGAGTAAAAAAGACAATTGCCAAATTAAAAAAAAGGGAGTAATTCCATTGAATACTCCCCAAAAAAGAAAGAAATATGCGGTAATTCCAGTGAATAGGAGGGATTATGTTTCAAGAAGCTGGCCAAGCTGAGCATTTTGACGGATTCTGCAGATCCGAGATTACAGAGAAGATTGGAACCTAGAAGTCAGCCAACCTATCGCAGGGAATTATTATCCTGTAAGTTGTATGCTTGTCTTTTCTTTTTACCCCTAAACTTGAGTAGGCAGTCTTACTCCCCTTTGTGTGAGTGGTAACCATTTGTTTACGTCTGCTCTTGATTGAATTTGGTTGTTTTGCACCCTTCATGCTCTATGTTATCTTGCATGGTAAATCATTTCGTTGCTACATAATATGTCATCTAGTGTGAAGATCTTATGTTCCTCATAATTAGTGCCTGTAGTACTATTGCTATGTAAGCGTCGAGTAGGAGATACTATCATGCACACCCGGTATTTACAGAACGTGACATTTTCTTGTACGGAGCTATATATTCTGCAAACTGAGATTTCTCTTCTATAACCACTAGTAACATGCTGGTCGCTATTTTTCTCCCAGACAAATCTTGGGATCTATATCAAAGATGATAAGACAGAACTATCAGTGTTGGTCGACCGTGCAGTTGGTGCCTCCAGTATAATGGATGGTCAAGTGGAATTAATGCTTCACAGGTATTCTCTTCGTATACTACATGTTAGCCTAGTCACATTGAATAATGACGTATATATTGATATCTGGTGTATCTTGTGACAAACCTCTTGGTGATAAAATTCTCGTGTAACAGGAGACTGCTCCATGATGATTCTAGAGGTGTCGGTGAGGTACTAAATGAAACAGTTTGCAGCCTTGATGAGTGCAACGGTTTGATGGTAAGCCATGCTGCATTGTGTTGGCCAAGTTTAACTTTATGCATCTGTGGTTTCTGAATGGGTCATGCTAACTTCTATATGACACAACCATGTGCGAATGATGTTGATTTCCGTTGACTAATGCATATATTTCCACACTCTACGGTTAAAATATCATGAAGAGTTGCTGTCTGAAACAAACATACAAATTTTCGTAACATTCACCTTACTGTTGGAACTACCATATATGTTAATATGTAGCGCAAAGACTCTCTACCGACCATCTACTGAGAGTTTTATTCCGAGTTTCCTCGCAACTTTCAAACTTTATATTTTACTGCACTTCTTGAGCCTTGGATTTTCATTTTCAGGTGAAAGGAAAATACTTTATCAGAGTTGACCATACTGGTGAGGGGGCCAGATGGCGCCGTACCGTTGGACAGGAGATTTACTCCCCACTTATCTTAGCTTTTGCAGAGCAGGTGATGAAGCAATTGAGGCACTGCAAGTCTAAAAGTTCGAACGTTTTCTTTTGTTAATATTATAGTATTTGTTTCTTGCTTTGTAGGACGAAGATGACTGGATTAATTCGCATGTACCAGTGTTTTCAGGAATCGCTGCTTCATACAGCCTTCCTGATAATGTTGCTATAATCACCCTTCAGGTAAGTCCGAATGTTTTACAAAAGAGAATTTCAATGTCATTTAATCAGCTGTTTAAAACTGCATTTGTTGTGTCATTAACATCTTCGTAATCTTTTCTAAATACTCTTCAGGAGCTGGACAATGGGAAAATACTGCTTCGGTTGGCTCATCTATATGAGGTTTTAACCTACTGCTCTTTGTTTACATATGGATTGAATGTACAGGGGCTGAGTCGTTTGTTACCCATATCGATTGAGAAGCAGATTGACAACATATATGAATCTTCTTAATAATTGGATCTCTTGGAAAATGAAAAAGTAGTGCCTCTTTGCTATGGACCGTCTCATGTGGAGGTCGTGAGCTCGTGGCTATCATTTGGGTATCATTTCAAGTCTTTTATGCAAAATTAGTGCCTCTTTGCTAAGAAGGCTTGTCCCAACATTTGTCGTTTTAGTTTCAATTACCAAAGGGGTAGTTCAAAAAAGAAAAATGAAATGGTTGTTGAAGAGTTGCTGCACTAATGAATGCGGTATAACGATGAACCTGGCTTGCTACCATCTATGAGACGTGCGTATGAGTGTTGTATACCGGCACATATCCTAGGAGCGGACTCGTCATGAATCGAATTTTAGACACAAGAACTTTGTCCTAAACCTATGGTACAGTTACGGGGACATTGTCCCAAGTGTGAAATATTTAGACTACAATGGCTGCTTGTTCAATTTTTGTGTACTTAGATTCTGTTTCCGTGGTCTTGCTAACCTATAGTCTTTTGCATATGATTAGATTGGAGAAGATAAAGACTTGTCGGTGATGACCCACGTAGAGCTCAAGAAGCTCTTCCCGAACAAGAAGGTAAAAGAAATTGGTTTTCGTCTTGCTTACGCAGTTCCCAAGTAAATAATCCTGAAAGATTATACCCGTGTTTCGTTTCTAGATTAGCAAAGTCACAGAGATGAATCTATCTGCGAACCAAGAAAGAGCGGAAATGGAGAGGAAGAGGTTAGCATGGAGAGTCGAAGGCTCTTCCGATGAAAAGACACACGTGTCAAGAGGAGGACCCGTGGACCCCGTAGATTTGGTGGTAGAACTTGCCCCGATGGAAATTCGGACGTTCTTAGTAGACTTGGAGTATATTCAAATGTTTGGTGCTTGAGTGGGGTAAGTTCCATGCACGTATCGTTGCGTAACAATCGGAGCTAACAACCTGAATACATGGAAGTGTAGGCAATGGTCGAGACCGTCTCATGTATGGTTTTGTTAAACTTTCTTAATTTTAAGGTTTGAATTTCAGTGTTTGATGGTGGAGTTCCCTTCCCCTTTGGTGTTGTCGGACACAATTTCAAGGGTGAAGTTGTGCATCAATGAAGTCCATGGATTTCAAGTTAGAAGATTTGTGAAATCGTTACGAAAGAATGTCGCCTTTATGTATTTCTCAGACCTGTGTTTTCAGTTTATCTTGTGTGTCGGTTTTTAGTTTATTTATCACGCTCTGTTTTCTTTTATTTGTTTTTACGGTGGTAATTCTGCGGGAATTTCTTAATGCGGTTTTTCACTGCTCCTTATCTTTGCATTGAGTGATTGAGATAATTTGTGAACAAAACATCTGTAAATTGATGTTCGGGTTTAATTCTACCAGAACCGTACACTAAAAATATGAGATTCTAGGCATAAATACTTTAGCACTATTTAGATGGTAAATGGAATTAACCACGAATTCGGGACTAACGTCAAATTTATGACATGAAATTTCAACACAGGACGTAATATGTTACTCTGGGTCTGAGTCTTGAACATGAGTATGACGGTGATATTTCTAATCAAGTTTGAGTAACATTAGACGTGCCTGACCTAAATGCAAAGTCGGATGACTAAAGAGTACGGAGTACTAATCAACCAAGAAGCTATCAAGCATGACAGTTATCTGCTCGGAAGTGAAATAACCTACCGTACAGGTCATAAAGAGGTTCAGTTGATAGCACAATTCAAGTTGACATCTAACAAGGCCACAAGGGCGTTGGGACTGAAATATAACCTAAGAAATAAATTACTGAGTTACGTCGACTTAATCTAAAAGTGCTCAGGACATGGTTTAATTCTACAGGTCAGTAGGAACCATCATGATGTATGTTTTATATTATTTGCATGTTGGATAATTAGACGAGGAACGTCTCAACAGATATGGGCTGTGAGCTTAGTTCTGAAACGAACCTGTGAAACCCAGTGCGGAGATGCATGGCTCGCTTTTCATCCTATTCCCTGGTTGAGGTTTAGTTGGAAAGAACTAGAGGCAGGGCATCAGGCTCTAGGTGCCAAGAACACTCAGGGATTCCGTGCGCTTGGATACCTGGAACAACATATGCCTCCACACGGTGTGAAAAGCTAAGCATCTCCGCCCTCCGAACTTGTCTATTCAAGGCAAATCCATCACAAAGTTGCTTTTGGAAGAAAGTTTTGTATCCAGGAACTTGTTCTAAGCTAGCGACTTGAACACCCGCTTGCTCACAGAAATCTGATGTGATCTGAACTATCCGACAATGTGAGTGATCGAAGTCGTGTTTCTTCCATTTGGTATTCCAATTTCTGTACATCGCCCATACCTCTCCTTTCCTGGGGTAAATACGGTAAAATGACTGCTTGGTACTTCGGTCACAATTGACCAAATGAGAAAACTTGTTCACTTGCAAAGATACAAGTGTAGTGCCTACTCGAAATACTCCGCAACCAAGAGCCAATTTTTCTTCGACCCAACAAATCTCTTCTTCATGCATTGGATGAGGTTCTAACAAGTTCACGCCAACTATTCTATTCGACACCAAATTGTTTACAACTACATAACGCCTCGGCATCTGGTCAGGACCATCGTAAATGGCCCATACTTGACCTGGCGTAAAATCTCCGGCTGTCCATTCAGTTTTTAGTGAGCTTCCGTTTGAAACTGGTAGAGACGGGAGTGACTGGAAGCATTGAGGGGTTGTGAAGTTGGAACAAGAAGCATTGCTCGGTAAGGTATCTGGCTCAAGTGACCCACTCGAAGAGGGATCCCTCCCTGTATCTTTGAATTCATATGACGGGAGACGGTGAGAAAATCGATAAAAACAGCTCAAAGGAATTTCAAAGCTTTCTTGGCATTCTTCAGTGTCCATCCTGCAGATGTTTTGGGACCCATCAAATTTAACGGGTTCTACGACAATCACACTGTCCTCTTCCTTAAGGTATAGGATCTGTATGATCTGAAAACTACACCCTTTTCTAGATTCAGGATCGTCAAACCATTCGAAAGGTCTCCAGTCCTTATAAATCGCCCATATCTCATCTTCTTGCGGGTGAATACGAAACTCGTCATATGTCGGATTGGCTGTATACGAAACCCAATGGGAGAAAATAGAATAGTCAACCACCGACACCTCATCCCCGTGCAAATTGAATAATCCACAAACAACAGGCAACCCAGCTTCACACCATTTCTCTTCATTTTCGTTCTCTGGCACAGGTTGCAACCAAGTAACAACTAATGTGAAAGGGGAAGCGGAGATGGAATTTATGCGAGCATACCTCCGAGGCAGGTTTTCATCGTCGCATGCAGCCCAGATCTGGCCAACTTCAAAATCTTTAGCGTTACTATTGCCTCCAACGTTGTAGAGACCTTCATCCTCAGGTCGTGATGTGGTGCTTACAAGTTGCAATGCCTTTCCTGAGGGAAGACTAGTATGCATGGGGGATGCAAGAGTGTTCTCGGGAGTCGGATCTTCATTTTTGGGCATTAATTTCAAAGAAGAGGAAACGGAGGTCACTTCTTCGGAGCAGACTCCATTGTTTGGACAGCATACGTCTAATTCTTCTTGAGCAGTCTCATCATGATTATTATGAACTTCCCCATCTTGTGGTAGTTTACCAGATTTGTCAAGTTCATTAAGCTTTGAGCATTTTTCATCGACACCTCCTAAAACATCTGCGGCATCTTTTTCTCTCAAAATTGAACTCTCACAACCGAGGGTATCTTGCTCTTGCGCCAGAGTCTTGCCGCCATGAGACCCGGCATTATCTACAGAACTGACGGTCGAAACAATAGGTTGAGAATCACGCCAGCTGGTCAGCCTCTGCGAATCGAACACCAATCTTTTGGGCGGGTTGGAAAGAACGAAAAATGCACTATGGACTAACTTCAAAGCAGTGACAGCTGCGGGAAATTCTTCCTTAATCCCTTCTAGAGCCGTAACAAGTTTCTTGTGTTGCGATCTTATTTGAGAAATGGAAGCCACGGGAGTAAGCTGAAGAACCCAGTACCAGTCATATTCACCATCTGACAAAGTCAATTCTGCTGCGCATAATACATCACATGCAGTTATCATCGCAGGAAGGTTGCTGAAAGAAGGATATTGGTAATGAGCTTCAAGCAATTTGGATCTTGCTCCCGCATAATCGTTATTGGACACCATTGTCTTTGCAGATTCCACTTTCTCGAGAGCTGGAAACTTTGTTGCATCCATATCTAGAGATACTTTATCCTGCACAATTCAGTCAAATCTACTCACGACAGTCTCCTGCACATAAACAGCAGTGTCATTATCATTCACGCATTAGGTAAGAATTGTAAAAGCATCTTAATTGCTAGGGGTTTCGGAATCCAAGTGCATAATGGTTGCAAGTAAGACCAAAATGATATCTATTCCTAAGAAGGCATTATTAAGATAAAATTTCGCACATCATAGCCTCCTGCAATGCAACAATTAGCAGTAAATCAACCCCATAACTCGGCGGGGAATGCAATACCATGGCAGAGTTACAGTCATTTCCTCAAAGGGTAAGTGTGTTTAGTTAAATTCATCAAGTAAATAAGGCCATTTTAATCAACTAAACTCTGCCGAGAGGACACAAACCTCACATCCTCAACCGAGAAACAATGAATTAACAACAAATCGGATAAGCACTATACGGCAGCTGTCAACTGCACATAAAAGGACCATATGTTCAATTCTATGCTACCTCGACACTTCACTTTAGCACTGTTTCGCATGTCCTGACACTTTCAACACCTCGACACCACATGACACCTCAATACTTCACTTTAGACAAGATATTGCTATGTCCGACATTCCAACACCGTGGAAGCTGAGCAACAAATGTTGCTATATAGCAGCTTTCATGAAAGATCCAAAGGCCAACAGGCAACAACACTGGTTAGATCTTCAAACAAAAATCATTTCATTGCTCAATTCTCCTATCACCACAAGATTATCGTGATCCCATCTCACATGAAAACTCGTATTTCATTATCGAACGATAACAAAACAATCCAGCTATTAATCCAAGACAAGAAGATCATTGCAATGTCAAACAACAATTTACATTCTTCTCAAAAAAACTTCATAACTACTGACTTCAAAGTCCTAAATTCAAAACCAAATTCTCAATTGAGACCGTTATATGCATACGACAGGTTAATTATTTACATTTTAGTCACAAATAGCCCGTTATACGCATACAACCGTCAGAATCACTCAAAACATCATAGTTTTCAGAAATCAATGCATCTGAATCTACAAACCCTAACCTTCAACCCTAAAATTTCAAACATCATAACCAAATTCAACCCGACCCAAAACGGTTTCTTGAATTATATGACAAACCCAGATAACTATCATACTAATCAATACAAAGTTCCCATCTTTTATTTCGTTAAGGAACCGTCCCAACCAAAAGCTTAACCTGATAGTTGAAGTCCCAAGATCGATTTTATACCATAACATATTTAATCAAATTTCTATTTTTCTTTGGCTAGTTACTTTTACTTCATCAATTAATCACGTGAAATTATTGGGCACCAATAAAAATCGTTGAAATTGAAAATAATTGAATTAAAAACACCAGAAAATTAAAAAAGATACAAAATTTTACTTACAGAGATGCCAAAAATTGCATGGAAAACAATTAAATCAGAATTTTTTTTGGATAGAATTCTTCAAATTAAATAGAATTGAATAATATTTAGCAGCATTTTGATTTGATTTATGATTTTGATGCTTCTTGCCTTCTTTTGAAGAAATTATTGAGAAATTTTGGTGGTGAATAAGCTATAATAATGATATATACTGCATGGCAGGCGTTTCTGTGAAATGTTCTTCCCAAAGGACTGACTACTCAGACCCACAGTCTCAGTCACACTATCTGCGACTCTCTAAAATCTTACCAAACTTTATTCAAGAAAGAATTTCACAAAAATGAGTTCTCGATGCCACTCGGTGACGTCCTATTATTAAACTTTTTAAAATAAAATTATGATGTACCGAGTAGTGTTTTTAGGGAGTATTTTATAATGCGATCTACTCCATATAAAATAAATTTACTCAGCACGGAATCGATTTCTCATTTCCCCTCCAATCTTGACACAATTTAGCTTTTCTCATTTTTGCGCAGTACAAATTTTTGATCACCTCCTGCCGTTCCCACCCTCCGACCGCGGACGACCACCCACCCCTAAGTTTTTTCTATGTTGCGCCCCTGAGTTGTTTCCCTATTCCATGTTGCGCCGTTTTTTTTGTTCTAAAAAACATTGACCGTCTATAATTTTTTGATATAAAATCTGAATGCGTTCATTTTTTTTTTTTTAAAAACTAATCGTTTTTTCGAAATCTTCAATTTAAAAAAAAAAATAACCGCTTTTTGAACTTGTGGCGGAGAGTTATGATTAGTCAAAGTTTATCCCGTAAAAGAAACTTTGGCTGACCATAACTCCCGGCGATTGAAAAGCGATTTTTTTTTAAATTGATGATCTTGAAAAAACGAAACGTATTCAGATCTCGTAATTGAAAGTTATAGACGGTCAAAATTTTTTAAAACGAGGCTACATGAAATATCCATAAAGCTTTATTCTTATTTTTTAATCAATTTCACATTATCATAATTTCCATAAATATTCTTTTTTAAAAGGGACGTACTTATTGCAGACATGCTTTACTCGACACAGACAAATTTTTCCCAAATTGTCCCCCTCATTTCCCCTCCAACTTATTAAGCATATAATTTTTCTCTCTAAATTCTAATCTGTAAAGAGTAAAATTAGTCGACACAAATAATTTTTCTCTCTTTTTTGCCCTACACGAATTTTTTTAGAGCACTATCGCGAGACCGATTCACCACCCACCATTTTCGGCCACCACCATCGCCACCCACCGTTAGGGGTGAGCAAAAGAATACGATACAGTTTTAATATACGGATACGATACGGTATACGATACGAATTTTTAAAAAATCCGTATATATGATACGGATTTCCGGGTATACGATACGGTTTTAAAAAAAACCGTACCATATCCGTATTGGAAAATTTT
>JAUEKU010195494.1:0-17167 GCA_032274805.1 Gypsophila paniculata | reverse complement strand
CTCTTTATGAAAGATTGTCGCCCTAATAGTCTAGAACATGGTACATGTCGGAAGAAGGAAGCTACCTTCTTAAATGAACGAGAACGGACTAAAAATGACGATTTTTGAGAGTGTTTAATTTTTGTGTGAGTTTTTGTGAGGTATGAATTCGGCAGAGTTTCGGGATGCACGAAATGATGAATGAATGTGTGTTAATTGAACAAGGGTGGCCTTATATTTATAGGCAAAAATGCCAAACCTAAAGGGTGGTCGCCAGTGGTCTTGCGACTAATAGGGTCGGCCGCAAGTCCACTGGTGATCCATGGTCCCTGGATCAGCCCGTTCAACGCACATTTGAATGTGCATTGAAATGCGTGCATGTTGCATTTCGTGCGCTCGTGCATTGACTGGGCGGTTGGGGGTGCTTAGGGTTTTGTTTGTGTGAGATATTTGTTTGGGCTTCGGGCCTTGACTCGGGATTTGGGTTTTGGACCCGAAAAATTGACTTTGGCCTGTTTTGATTGAGATTTTAAAACAAGCTACGACATGGACTCGGTTTATGAATGCGACGTTCTGAACGTCGGGTTTTGGGCATTGGGCCCAAAATTAGGTTTTTAATTTGTTTTGGCCTAATTAGGAGAATGGGCTTAGTTTTGCTTTTGGGCTCGTTTTGTGATGTTGGGCTGATTTTGTAGCTAAAATAAAGACCAACGAAAACGCGATAACTAACTCAAATTCATTAAATAACGATATCGGTAAATTAAGACGACATTGTTATAATTAAAATGTTTTAGTCCAATTCATCATCGAGCCAGTTTTGAGGGGTACGGATACATGTATCTACACATATTTATGATTTTTTAAACATAAATTTATTATTGTTGTGAATTAGTATTACTATATCTCAAAATGATATGAAATTCAAAATGCAAAACCGCAAAATTTTAAATCCAAAGTTGACTAAAATAATATATTGAGAAATCCACTTAAAAAAGAGTTAATTTAAAAATTTTCAAATATGCACTCGAGGAGACTCGAAATTGGGTTGTGTGTTTGAGAATTAGTACATATGCCAACTATGCTACTAAGAACAATACATTTATAAATTCAGTTAATTGGATTATAACCTTTTTGTTTTTGTCTAATTTAGTTTGACCCAAAATTTTTTGAGGCCCATTGTTTTCACAGGCCCAGTTCTGAGAACTGAATTGAACCCCCAATGGGCCGGCTCTGACAATATGTATATCAAATAGTGCGATTATTTGATAGAAAATATGATTAAAAAACGTATTAATTAAGAATTAATTTGTCTTCAAAAATCATTCGACGAATAAAATTTTTCAAACAAAATAAATCTCTTTAAAACTTATTAAGGTTTTTTGTCAGGTTACCTAAACTTTAGCTCATTTGTTAAATAACTACCTAACATTTTGAAAATTAATCATAACTATCTTAATTTTCACACTTTTTGTGAGATACTACTAAAATCATGACTTTGTTAGGTAGTTATGATTAATTTGTAAAATGTTAGGTAGTTATTTAACAAATGAGCTAAAGTTTAGGTAGAATCTGACAAAAAATCCTATATATAGATTAAGTTGGTTTAGACAAACCAATCAGTACCACAGGGCAACTAGATTCTCCGAAAAATCTTACAACGCCACTACCAAAGTACCAAGCATTTAGGTTTGCAGGATTGTTATAATTGAGTAGTGTGTATAAATAAAAATTATGATACTTAATGTGTAAGATGTAATCTAATACTTTTAATAGTAATCTTATATTGTACGTAGTACATAGTATCAATATACTTAAAATGCATTGTGCATAAAATTCAGTACTGAGTTAACGGTGTTACTCAACATAAGTAATTACAAAACGTTTCTAGCTTTTTAGATAATAGATTTAGGAAAAAAAGGATTGTACATCCGATGTACAACATCCAAATCAAATTAATTTGAGCTTTATAGTAAAGTTTCTGAGCATTTTACAAAGCCTTTACACAAACTCGGAATCTTATAAGTAAACTCAGAAACTATACCACAAAATTCAGAAACTTAAATCTGATGTATCTTCATCATATGTATAATCCTTTAATAAATAGATTTATGAAGAGGATATTTATTCTGAAAATAGAAAAAAAATGTCGACAATATAGATGAGATAGAAGAACGGAGTATGATTTTTCGAAAATTTCGTTTTGCAATTGAATTCCCTATATTTAAGATAGATTCATAAAAATTGTCGGTTAAACAAAATTATCGTTTCTTATACATCAACCACTCTACACTGAGATATATTATTTATTTTTGTAAAAATCGTAACTAAATGTATTAATACATAACTTAAAATAGCTTGTGACTCTCATGGGTGTAAAATCAGTTTACTCTTGATTCTTAAATACTCAATATACAAAATTATTATTATTATTATTATTATTATTATTAACATTAAAATACAATATAAAAAATATAACAAATTATAAATACATATTATTACAAAAAAAATCTTACATAAAAATATTATTTTTTAGTTAAGATAATCGGGTATTACTAATTGTTCAATCGGTCAGGCTCAATTGTTCAACCCAAATTGGAAAGCCTCAATTATTCAATCCGAAGGCTTTGTTTGCATTTTTTTTTAATTCATCTTTACTGTTAAGTTTTAATTTTGTTTGAATTTTTTTTATAATTCATTTAATTTACATTTATATATTCGAGTTTTAAATTTTAATAATAATTATTTTTGGTGGGAAAATTTTAAATTATTATGGATTCATTAAACCCCTCATCTAATTCTAAAAGATCACGTCAACTTAGAAATGACTCGTAATCAGCTTGAAAATAATTTAAAAAGGTCAATCGTTTCACAATTTCTATTATCCTTACCCGGTCCGATTTTGTAACTGAAAATTCGATTTTGGGGCTTCGATTCGAAAAAAATTCTGATTTCGACTTTTTTCAGTTCAGATTTGAGTTCGGTTTCAATTTTTTTAATTGGGTCGATTTCTTTTGCTCACCCCAGACCCGAACCACAAACAACTTTTACACAACCATTTAACATGAACCACTGGGAGAGTTTCCCGCCTTCACAACTTTAAACACATGCAGTGGATCGACCCGACCCTTTTTTGTATGGAACAATCAACCCAAATACCCAACATCCCATCATGGCCCCGTCTAATTTATTCAATTTTCTACAAAATGTTATATATGAAAATCGTCAACCCCAAGGATCCCAAGTACCTCTATTCTCCATTCAAGAACCAATTGGACCATAATCACAACAATATTCTTTTAGTGAAGGGCCGTCTACATAGTCAATGCTACCCCATACACAAGGACCAGTAGATGCTACAGTTGCTACACCCTCAACGCTCGGACCTACCGTTGTTTGGATGATCGATGAATAAATGAAACCCATTATAAAAAGAATATATCTCCTAGAACATGGTCAAAATTTATTCTAACTACCGATAAGCAAAAGGAAAAATGTAGATATTTCTAAATAGTACGGGTCACCTACGTAGACATTTTTCCCTATTTCTCGCCCCCTTTCTCGCACCTAAAAGGCCATATTATCCTTTTTAATTTCTTAATCTTCTTTCCCCTTTCCTACTTCTCTCCCTTTTCCTACTTATCCCTACTTCTAATATTGTAATCACTTTCAATTTAGATAAATCTAACAACTTCCGAATACTCCACCAAATCCACCCGTGAATCTAGGTATGTTACATATATTTTCGAAAAATCTGGTTATTTTTTTCTCAAAAAATCTGTTGTATTTGAGCGAGTTAGGGCTTGAACGTCGCGTAGTCGGGTTGGAAACACGACTCGACCACGGTATAGTCGTGTGAGTTACTCGACCAACCGGTGATAGAGTCGCGTGACTGACCCGACTTACCCATGGTGGAGTCAAGTAACTCACTCGATCCACCTATGGTGGTGTCGAGTTCTCCACCCGATTCTACCATGGTTGATTTGGGTTTCTTGCCCAGTTGTGTGTTTTTTTACTTTTTTTTTTAGTTTCTTTTTTAATGTTGTTGCGTTTTGATTTTCTTTTTTTTTTTTTTAATTTTGTTTTTATTGGTTTTTGCATTATTTTTTTGGTATTATGTTTGTTTTTCGTATATTTTTTGGTTTTTTTTTTTTTTGCGTTTTATTTTTGATATGTTATTGGTTTTTACTTTTGTTTAGTGTATTTTTTGTGTAGTTATTTTTTTTTTTGCGTTTTGTATAGTGTATTTTTGTTTATGTTCGAAAAAATTGGGATTTGTGTTTCAAATTACTCATACGACTTTGCAAAATTGGATAACTGCTTATACGATTTGGTATTGATTTGGCATGCCATATTTTGAAACTTGGAGAAATTTTGTTAAATGCGTTTTATTTTATTTAATTTGTGTTTAGTTTTTATATTCAACTTTTAAGATCTTATATTATTTTTTTTTGTTTTTTATGTTATTTCAATTGTTTAAGTTTTCGGTTTGAGATTGAAGGAGTATGAATAGGATTACTATTTTTGATTTGGTTTTTTGAATGAGGTAGATGTTGAGGCTAATGTTTGAAACTTATTTTTGTTGTATGTAGATGGTGGATCACGAAGAAGGTAATGCGTCACCTCGTAGTACAAAAATTAGTGTAATTCATAAGGGCCTCAGAGTTCCAGTCGAAACCACTACTACCACCACCACCACCACCACCACCACCACCACCACCACTGGAGCTGGTATTGGTACTAGTACTGGTATTGTTCCTAGAAGTCCTACACGTCCTACTCCCTCCGAGATTGCTGCATATTATAACGAGTTTGGAGACATTGAGAGGGAGATGGCGGAGGTACGAGAGGTAGAGACAGCTGTGAAGGAGCGTCGTAACGTCCTTGGCCCGGGGGTTGATCCAAATACTTCCACGATATGTTCGACGTTACATTGAGGAGAGCGTGGTCGATTTACGTCTTCTAGAGGGTCTACGAGTCTGGATCCTTCTGTTGAGGCTTCAAAGCCAGGGTCGTCTCGGGGGCGTACGTCTACTGACGATTGGTTGGTTACAAGGCCGGTACTCGGCGGCCTTTCTATTCCTGACGTGGTTCCTAGTTCTAGGGGTCATGTTGCTTACAGCCTTTGGGAAAATCCATCTGTTGATCGAGGGGTGCTGCTGGTTCAGAGTAGAACTCGAACTTTGGATAACTTGAGTGACTGGAAGTTATCGGGTCAAGCTTTATAGTTGGTTCAAGCGTCGGGGCTTGGACATATTCAAAGGTGCACATCAAAAAGCACCTAAACTTGACACAAGCACTTTTCACCTTCCTTTTGGCGAGATGACGATTCTCCTACATGACGTAGCGGAGATTATGGGTGTGACTATCGAGGGCAGGCCTTGCAAACCATTGGCCGGTGATTCGATGTCAGGCGTCGACGGCATTGTTGAGTTGACGAAATTGACTAGGGATCAGTTATGTGGTTGTTACTATGAGAACTTGACAGAGACTTATGGGAAAGGAGGCATGTTGGTTGAGGCGTTGCGGCGTAGATTGGGCGGGGGAGTTTGGGAGCGTCTTGTGAAGCACAGGGTTACCTTCTATATAATTTGGCTTGTGAGAAGCAGGGGATAGATGTTTTGGGACGTTGTACCAGTTGCTGCAGCGTGTTGATCATATAAGTGGTTTCGCTTGGGGGTAGGTATGTTGGCGTATCTTTACCGAAAGCTAGGTATTGCCACTCGACAGTCTAGTTGCGGACTCAGTGGCTGTCTTTCGTTGTTGCAGTCCTGGATTTATGAGTATTTTCCATTGTTATGCCCTACCAGAGGACTAGTTACGGAGGTTAGGGTGGATGAGCCTCGAGCTATACGGTGGGTTGAGTGTGGGACCCTTAGTACGGTGGGGCTGGCGGCGTTGCGGACATATCGTCAGACGTTGGACCGGCTAAGACGCGCGGACGTTCTTTGGATGCCTTACGGCCAATGTCTTGATGTTTGACACCCACGTACACTGTTCACTGAGGTCATACGATTTCTAGACATCATGGGGCCTTAACAGCCCGATCGTTGTTTACGGCAACTTGACTTTAAGCAGATCTTTCCTTCTGGCAATCCCTCATCCTGACTACGCGTACCGTTCGGGGAAGCAAGTTATGAAGTACTCGGTGAAGTATATGGGCAGCAATTATGACGTTTATTGGGGAAACTAGACAGAGCATCGTTTAGTTTTCGATAGTCGGTATACACCTGCCTTCCCCGATCATCATTTTGTTTCTGGCTACATGTCGTGGTATATTGCTCGCTCTCACCCGTTGTTAATCCCGTCATCTACATCGACTACGTCTGCTGCTCAGGATAGGTCTCGTTTGTTGGACGATCTTGGTCAACATGTTGTCGGTAGGTTATACCTCTTGTACCTGCCGGGTTTATCACATTAAGCTGTTTGGTACGATTTCGATCAAATTTTTGAAGATTTTCGAGAGCTTGTGCTTGATTACTACCGTATTTGACAGCTTGTTTAGTCCCAGCTAGAGAGAGAGATAGACCATGATGAAGAGGGGAGCAGCTGAGTTCGTCGAAGAAAGAACCGTTGAGCTAGTTGTCTGTATGAAGTGTTGTTCTTGTTTCTTCACTGCTTTTAGACATTATGTATTATGTTTGTTTATCTGACATTTGGTTCATTGTTCTTAGACATTTGGTTTTATGTTATTTTGAGACATTTCGTTCACTCGTCCGTAGACGTTTGTTTGTAGCTATTTTGTTGTATTGGGACATTTGGTTGACTGTTTTTATAAATTTGGTTAGTCACTGTTTCATTAAAACAGAACAACACATTACATTAAAATAGAATATAACATTACATTGACGCCTTACACTAATGCCTTACATAGAAGTAAGTTATTCGACGTTAAAACACACATTACAACACAAGTTACAACACACATTACAACACATGGTAATTGACAAACATCGTAATCAATTAGCAGAACCATCCCATTTTGTTTCTCCCGCTCGATTTGAACGACAACTCAGAATACAAATTGTCTAGTTGTACGTCGTAGCGTAGCCAAACAAGTCAAGGGTGTCCATCCAATTTTGAGGCCCACAACCACTATTATTTGGCCAATTAATGCAACCAACAGCTTCTATGAACTCATTTCCTTGGTACACATTTAGGTATATTGGATCATCCAATGCTTGTAGCAGAAACACCCTCATTGTACGCCAGTGCGTCTCATCTCCACATTGTGCACTAGAAATACATCTGAACCCACAGTTGCCATCTCCCCTTGGGTCATAGTACGCTTCAACGTAAGGCTCCAAGAGAATCGAAAGAAGTTCATTGTGAGGAAATTGTTCAAATGAACAACTAATGAAGTCTCTTTCTAGCGGTGCTCCTGTACCTGTAGAAATTGAGACTAATCTTAAATACACAACAAAGTCTGGTACAACACCAATACATACAACATTAAAAAATCACTTACGAGCTGGAAAGGTATTTGTAGAAGATTTTGGGCTGTTTGTCGTAGCAGAGATTGTCGACAAAGAGTGGGGGTATCGATTTCGAACATGCTCGACCGCAAATAGGTTTCAAATAGTCGAGTTTTGCGGCCTACCCTTACCCTTGTCGATCATATGAGGCTCAAGTATGTCTTCGTTTTCCGGATGAAAGTGCGACTCCATCGCGTCAAGTAAGCTTCATTGAGTAACCTGATCCGAATTTCTCGCCCGTTGGAACAAATCCTCGAGATGATCATTTAGGACAGATTCGCGCCGGTAGTCAAGGGTCCTCCAAAAAAATATGGAGCTCATCAGCATGTATTCTTCGCCCGTCAGTACGACGAGCATGTGGGTCACAAGCACAAAGGAGACCATGAGTAGTTGTCATGGAACATCCGCATAACTTTTACACTCTGTCACCCAAACTATCTCCCCAATCAAACTCTTCCCGCATAACAACGACAGCTTTTAACGACACATTACCATTTAAAAGTGATAAACAAATGACCGTATTTTGGGTCAACTCCAAAACCCTTCCCAACGCTCTTGCTTAACATCGATCGAATGTTACTATGTTGACCCTCTATCATATCGTGCGCCTTTGCTCTAAATAAATCCACCCCACTAATGGAAGCTCTTAGCCACGATGTTAATACAGCGTGAGCGGACTCTGCTCTAAAAGTGGCGGTATTGCCCAAGTGACAAGCTTGATTAGTCCAAGCCTTACACCCCTTCTCCTTACACCCAAACCAAGTATTTTCGACATATGTTAGCAGCGGTTGGTATCTTCCCCATTACCTAAAATATATTTTCCCAAACAAAGTCAAATTCTTGAAACGAAGATGCGTTCAACAACTTATAAAAACTCCGATAGACGAAAGGCTTACTAAGGTTGACATCTCTAATGCACTTTAACGCCCTTGTCTTAACATTGTTGTATATATGAAAAGTGCACAGCAAATGAGCGGATTCGTCGAACACCTGCTCACAAGCCGCAATCAACCCTAGCTCACGATCCGTAACATTGACATTGGGTACATCACCGTCATCCAACAATGATTTCAATTGCACCAAAATCCACATATAACCTTCAATAGTCTCTTTTGTAACAAATGCTTGTGCAATCAGAAAGCTTTTTCCTACAGGTGACACTCCAATCATCTCTACCACAAGCATTTTATACCGATTTGTACCATAGGTAGCATCAATGACAGTAACATAAGGCCACGCCCTAAAGATTGACACCGAATCCGGATGAGCCAAGAACATGTACTCTAACTCCGCGGTAACGAGATTATAGTAAGAGTATCTAACATAATTTTTCATACCCGCTAAGTATAATGTTTGTTAGGCTGGATTTTGTTACCACTTGTCTCAGCCTTCAATCGTTGATTTTCATTGTAAATCTGTCTCACATTACACTCAACTCCAAGCGAAAATTTAATCTTCAAGCCAAGCTTCACCTTAGCGGGAGATACGTGACACAATTTCTGCTCTTTTATGTACTCTTTATGCTCAATCGATAATTTCGCCAATCTTCGATGGCCATCTTTAAAAACATCAAACAAATGATTATGTACACCATTTGTGCAAAATATAGCCCAATTACCACATTGACCCTTCCTGATGACCACCTTAAAGGGACAACCACACTTCTTCGTCGTTGTATTTTTGCGAACGGTAGCTTGAAAAGTGTTAATGTCACCACGATCACAAGTGCAAGTATTGAATTGCAACCCCGACTCACTTGTTTTATAGCGGTAAGTAACCAAATTAAAACCAATTTGCAAGGCAAGATTATTTGCGTGATTGAATGCCTCCTTAAAACTTTCGAATCTCAAGCCCGGAACATGAAATCGATCACTGTAATCAACAATTCTCCTTCCTACGCAAATTAATAATACAACTCAACAAACTACAAAGAAAAAAAATTTAAAAAACAAAAAAAAATAAAAAAAATAAATAACGGCAGAATCCGGTAAAAACCTGACACCACCACGGCAGAGTCGGGTGATTACTAGACTCACCAATGGTAGAGTCGGGTAAGAAACTCGACTAACCTATGGTAGAGTCGGGTAAGTTGCCCGATCCCACCTACGGACAGTCGGGTAATTCACTCGACTCTACCATGGGTGAGTCGAGTTTTTTACGCGACTATTCCCTTCGTAACTCCCCATTTTCGACTCCAATAACTTAAATATTCAATAATTACTAAATGTAAATAATTTAATATCTTACACTAATGTACTAACCTCCGGAGAAATATTTAACTCGATCGACGCCATTCAACTCGATATTTTCACACTTTTACGATCTCATAATTTAAAAATTCGTAAATAGGAATTAAATTTTTAGAGTGTTTTAAGAGTAGTGTGATTAAAGTGAGAATAAAGTGGTTAAAGTTGGTAAAAAGATAAGGAAAGGGTAAAAGTGTCTTTTCGCCAAAAAAATAGGGGGTGAGACATAGTAACTCCCTTTCCAAAATGCCTTGTATATGTACAACAACAAAGTGAGCAACCAACCATGGACCAATTCGTGTTGTGACCGGGCACATTCGCTGAATCACTATACATATAATTATGAAGTATGTAATGCTGAATCATCTAAAATGATTATACAAATGGAAAAACCGTTTGAATCATCCTACAATATTCTCAAATACTCAATATACAATGTTTGAGGTATTTTTCTATATATAATTCCTTACTTATCTACTCCATATGATATTCCTTATTTATTTATTCAATTATTTACAATTTGATTTGATAACTTCACTTAATCTAAAAATATAAATATAATTAACTTTACTTTACATTAAATTAATTAATTACATATAAAATTTAAAAATATTAATTACATTTAATTAATTAAAAAATTTAAATTAAATTAAAAACAATTTTATAATCTTTAATTACTTGGTCTATGGGCCGACCCACAAGGGGCACGGCGATCCTGGGCCATACCTTACACAAGGGTTAGGCACAACGGGTCGGACGAGGTACAACCCAACCCACCTAAAGGCCATCTCTAGGTGGAATGGTGGATGATAGAATGAGTGAATAATTTTTGCTATGCATTTTTTTCTTGGACGAAAACATTTCGTAAACTATTTTTAGGGATAATTACCACGGTATCCCCGAGTTTTGCAATTTTGTCCATGATACCTTTTTTTTTAACAAAAAGTGACCAATCAAAACTCGTGACTACGAGTTCCGAATACGACGATTCTTTTTTTTTTTAAATCGTAGATCTTGAAAATATATTCGATCTAAAAGAATCTTCGTAGTCGGAACTCGTAGTCAGGAGTATTGTTCGGTCAAAATTTTTTTTACCGAAAGAATTTTGATCGACCATATCTCTTGGCCATGAGTTTCGAATACGGAAATTTTTTTTCAAATCGAAGATCTTGTCAAGATTTACGATTTAGAAAAAAAAAATGTTTGCTAATTTCTTAACTCGTTACTACAAGTTATATGCAGTTAAAGTTTTTCAGCTGAAAATCAGCGTATTATGGACAAAATTTCAAATCTCAAGGTTACACTGGGAATTATCCCATGTTTTTATAACCTTTCAGATATATGTATAAACTGAATGAATAATCTACTACTCTGTCATTTTCATTCATTTGGCCTCATAAGAGTTTGACACTAATTTTTAGAAGAGTGAAAAAAATGAAAATAAAATGGTAATTTTAGAATATAAGGGCCTACCTTAAAATTGTTAGTGTGCATGGGCGGACTCAAGAGTCAAGGTGTTAAATGGGGTAGCAACTGCTACCCAAAGCCCTGAAAAAGTTTGGAATTTCCAATGCTAAGAGTTTTAGCTTAAATTATTCATTGAAGGTTCTCGCCAAAAGAAAAAAAAATCAAATTCATTAAACGTAACTAATTATTATGTTGCTTAGTCACCTTCAATGTCGCATTTAAATGGCAACCCCAAAGTCACTTCTTTTTCTTTAAATAATGTTCACGAAAAATAGTTACTTTGTATTTAACACTTCGAAAAAACTTGGATTTGCTTATTTGACAGTTAAGACAAGTTTTTGTTACACAAATGTGACCATTTTAGCGCTTATATAATAACATTATTTTTTAACTGACATTGCTGAATAAATGTGACTACTTCTTAGAAAAAATATAAATATACCGCGATAGTATGATATTTCATCCGTTTTAAAAGTGACGTTTTAAATATTTCATAGGAATAAAAAATATTTATGATGAATAATTAATAGCCTTTGAAAATTAAAATAACTTTTCTTTTTTATACCTCAAAATTACAAATTTTTATGAAAGGTAGTGTCGTAATGAAAATATTTTATTTTGGTTACTCTATTCTAGATTCTAGATTCTAGATGAATTTAAATGTCATCATTCAAATTTATCATAAAATTGCAAGTCACACTTCAAAATTACGTTTGATAATACAATTAGTCTCAAATCAGACCGTCTGACAATTTGCTTACTGTTAGACAGCCTTGATTCCAGCAATCGGCGTTTATGCAAAGCCCCTTAATTAATCATTAGAATAACAACTGGTAATGGAGATGTGTGCTTATTAATTTCATGGGGAAGATAAAGGAATGGTTTTGTATTTTCTCAATGAGTTTTTATCTTCTCCATGTATGTTAATCTTCTCAATTCTCCGAATCTAGTGCAATTAAATCTTCTGCGATTAATCTTACTTATTCCATTGTACAAATCAAAACAAATGTGTTTGAGAGTTTTTCTACATACAAAAACGTGTCTCAATATGAATTTCGATTTAATTGATTTTCCCCTTATTGATGATAATACAACATGTGATTAAAACTCCATTGATGGACAACAAATGCTTATAGGCCACGACGTTACAGGTTTGTGTATTATCCTATAATCGTTACGCCTTAATTAATTATTATGTCGATTAACTTTTATTTGGTCACGAATTATTGAAGTTTTTTTATCGATATGCGGGTTAGTTTATTCAAGATGAAGGGGAAGCTAAGAGTAAAACATCGAGTAGAGGTTGTGAAGATGATGACTTACTAGATTTAAAAAACACAAGAGAGTCTCATCAACTCGAACGATTCCCGAGAACATAATCTTCATCGACCAATAACAAACTATGTCGAATGCAATTGAGAAGGTATGTCACAATTTACATGCTGTCGTTTTCCAGTTAGTTATTGTGCTCGTAAATAGTGGTACCATAACATCAAATGTAGTCACACTTAGAATAAATGTATTCACTTATACAAAAAGTGAGTCATTGAATTGTGGAATCTGTGGTTTCTCCTATTTTTGTTTACTGCTAATTTTTATGTTCTCACTGTGTTTGCTATCAAATATATACATAATATTTTCGTCTGATCACTACTAGTCCTAATCTAGTTACATTTAGTCTTAACGTGGTTACGTAATATGACCCAACTATAACCAACTACCAAGCATCGAGTTTGCTTATATGACTCTATTTAAAAAATCCCCGAGAAAAATATTTCTAAACAGTGGACTAATTATGCGAAGTACATTGTATGGAAACAGTTTGTAGAATGTGATGCACGACGTACCGAAGACAAGGACCTCAAAAGTTGGAGATCTTATATTCTAAGAAAGTTTCATAATCTCATTGTGAAGTCCCAAGACGTGAAAAAAGCTAGAGAATTACTAGATAAAACACACACTAGAGACCTCCAAGAAGTTTCCGATTTATTGGTAAGTTTACAACATAACTCAAGGGATGTGCACTTGACTTCAAATGTTATGATTGACCCTCCTCGTTCAGTTACTAAGGGTCGATCGAAAAGGAAAAAAAGTGCAATGGAAGGTACTAAAAGAAAGAGGAAGTGTTCAGAGGGAGCCCAAAAGGTGACTTACGTGCCTTCGCCCCGTCTCATGTAATCATTTTTCGTTGTGTTAAATCTTCTTACGTGGCATTACAAAATTACCTATATTTTGAACGATGTAGTCAATTTGTTCTACTCAATTTCTGCATTCAATTTGTTAAGCAGCGTGTTGTGAAGCTCGACATATATTCAATACATGTATTCAAATTCTTAACAACACAAAACACTTGAATTAATACACCGTGAACATAAATATAGTCACCAAATAGACAAATACAGGTACTAATTCATCAATTCTATCCTCCAAATGTTCCTGCATTTAAAAAGCTGAATGTTGTAACAAAAAAAAACATTGGACTCTTTAAAATAAGACTTTAAACCCAATGTTTGACATCTACTTCTTTTATTTTTAAAAAGTTAGAATTCAAACGCTCATTTGAGACCACTTTATAAATTATTACGACCACTTTCCTTGACCTCATAAATTGGTCACTATCTACCCGTTAGTGGTCGCAAAAATTACTAATGTCTTCACTAATAAACACAAATAGATCGTTGTTCGCGTGAAAATGTTAATCTTCTAGCAAATGTGTTTTCTAAGTTAACCTTGATCAATACACAAAATATTGGTCAAATATTTAACAAAACGTTACATAGCAAACACAACACATTCTTACACAATACGATGGTCATACGCCCTTTGAATACATTCACCCCATGAACCAAAATATAGTCACTAATAACATAAATATATTCACTAAATAGTAATGGCAGCACAACAAATTTGATCGCCAATTGAAACCGAAATCCTTGAAAATTAACGTAACCATAATTGTTCAACAACCAACACAAAGTTCTACAACAAGTTCCAAAACGTCGCACGCCAAAATAAACACATGTATCACACTATCTACGTGACATGTCACCGATTTAAATGTCAAAATAATTGTCTGAAACAACCACGTGCGATGCACACAGGCACAAAGTTCATTTCGTCTTTCGGATTGACAGTTTATTAGCATCCACAGTTTTGTCAGCCTCCACCTTGCATTCCTTGCGTATCCTTGGGGGAATGTGATTCCGTCTTCGGCCACGACGTCACGCCCTTGTGTATCCTTCACATCATCTTTACAATCGTTGAACATTTCCTCATGACACCAACTCAATGTTGCACTTAAGCGTCTCAATGCCACCACTCGTTTCTGGAGATACAGATTTGAATTAAATATAATTAGACAATATATGACAATCATAAAAAAAATTTCGCTACAAACATTGGCAGATTAGTACCTCAATATATTAGATATCAGATTAATTCTAGTGACTACTATTTCAGACATCGTGATAATACTTTCACACACAGTAGGTTAATTTTATTTCTATTAAATATGCTACAACCATTATATCAGTTCTGGTCACATAGAATTACATATTAGTAACTACAATATCGCACATAGTGTGTACAGTTGATTAAAAATTATGTCGATCTATTGTCCTTAGTCATTGTTATATGTAACTACTATTTCAGTCATCGTAACCATGATTATGCAAATTGTAGTGCAATTTACATCTATTGTAAATGCCAACAACTGTATAACTAACCGAAATTTCTTCTTCAGCCTCCAACTATATAACAAAAAAAAACATGTCAGCAAAGAGAGAATACCTCGGTTTACTGTTCACATATCTCCTTATCAGCTTACAAATTTGGAGGCAACACAAACCAATTATCTTCTTCAACTTCATTCTTCGGTCGAACTTGCCTCTTCACTGTCATACAATTCCGATGACAAAAAAATAAAAAAAATCAATTTTAAAATATATAAGAATGATACAATATTGCAGATAGTGAGTACAAAAAAAATTACCAAGAACGATGAATTGCAGAGATTTTAAATGAATTCGAGAGAGTTTAGATGGACATACAAAAAAAATAATGACAAGAAAGAGAAGTAACGTATTTTAATTGCATGCGAAATGAAAAAGAAGTGCGAAATGAAAAAGACTCTTACAACTTCCAAAATAGACTACATTTATTCTTTACATGTCTCCATACTATTGTCTTTTCATAATCCTAGGTGCAATAAATTACTTGTTCCATTAATATATTAATTTATGTTAATTAATTCAATCCATACTTTGAATTTCTAGACTCACTTATTATTAATTGCACTCGGTTAATGTGATGTCTAACACTATGTTAGTGTTAGACGGTCCTATGTAAGCCTTACTCATATATTATTCTATTCTTAGATGAACTAATTAGATAAGCAATGCAAATTATGCTATAGTTAATGAATTATATAATTGATTATTAGGCTCTGTCACAAAGTTGTTGACTTACGGTGTAATATTGTTAAGTTACCTACAAAGTTATTGTGTTTATAAAAATAATTACGAGTATTATTAAATATAACAACTTTGTAAAAATAGCTCAATAACTTTGAAAATAGCTCAATAACTTTGTGTGAAAACTCAATTATTTAGAGGCGGATGTATATACAACCGGCAGTATAATTTTTTTGAGAGAATCATAACAAGTGACGTAAGAGTTTGTTTGGATAGAGAAATTTAGAGAAAAGAGATTTAAATGCTTCCAGATTATAAGATTTGAAAGAAAGGGAGGTAGTAAAATTGTCTAGGTCATCAATTTTTTTGCCTTTAAATTTTTTCCGACTATTTTGACATGCGCCTAAATGAAATGACAACTTAATTGAATGCCTATATCTAAAGAGGCACGGTTCTCTTCATTTCTCCCTCCCTATTTCACCTCTCCAATATTTATAAATGGACCAAATTTATTTTGAGACACTCTAACGGTTCTTATATCACTTAACAAAATGGCAAAAGACAAGAAATATAATGTTTTTAGATGGCCATATGGAGGAAATGGGAGGATCCATTCCCATATCTAAAATGTGTGTGACAAGAAGAAAATCAATGAAATAAATTCTTAGACAATATGTAATCAATAATGTAAAATCATCTTAAGTGGTAAAAAGAAAATTTAAAAATATCCACGTGGCATTCATTGAACTCCCAATATATCCCTATTATATAGCTCTTGGTTCTCAATATGTTCTACTCATTTAACTGTTTATAAGTTAGACTTTTCGAATTTTGATTGAAAATAATTAAAAAAATAAATAAATAATGATAGTATCACGATGAAATATTTGCATTTGTCTAAACGTATGTTTAGAAGATTATATTTTCGATAAAAAAAAATCGCATTTTAGTGAGAAAAAACATGACCAAAGCGTCGCATTGGAGACCGGGCAAAAAACAAATGGGTAAAACATTGTGAGAAAGCGGGAGTATGATAATAAATTGATAATATAATACAGAGTAGTAATTTTGTGTAAATCTATCGCACTCTTGCAGTAATACTGAACTAAATAAATTTTGCCATTAATTCACTTAATTATCTCTTTTCTTACTAATATTTCCATATCTAACTAGTTTTGCGACCCGTGAAAATCACGGGACTGCTTTAGTGTCTTCCTTTTATTTCTGTGTTTATTTCCACAGTTTTTCAGGTGTTTCATGTTTATTTATCACATTGTGATTGTGCAAATACATGTTTATTCAATGTGTCATTTGCACGATTTTAGGAAATTTGTTTTTTGGTTTTGTGTATTCTTTAACATGTTTTTTGTTTGTTGTTACGCCTTTATATCTAAATTTAACAATTCACACCCCAAACAATGAATGACTTGATAGTTGATACTAATTGTCATTGTCGTCTAATTTGGCTTACAACTTGATGTGTTTGACAATTTATGTTTATTCATATTAGCATGCAAGTGAATGTTCGATTCTAAGTTGATACCCAATACAATTCTTTTAGACAATGGTATGTTCTTTCAATGGGTCTCGC
>JAUEKU010195388.1:0-17575 GCA_032274805.1 Gypsophila paniculata | reverse complement strand
ATGATTGACGTTTAGATCTAAAGAAACTGGATCTCTAATGTTATGCTCATCCCTAACCGGTTGACTAGAACCCCCCCCAAACTCATACAAGGGTACAACGGGTTCAGACGATTGAAAAACATTATGTTCCAAAGAAACGTACAACTCAGGACGATAATATGCATACATGTAAATTGCACAAACAAACCTGTTGTCGTTTATGAATACGTAACTTCTCCTGCCCAACCCATCTGACCACACAAAAGTAAACGACATTTTTGTCACCCTTGGATCGACTTGGCATATTTTACTCACTTCCTCCACCAAATCATCATACGACATTTGACGATCTACTAATATCATACCATCGGCTATGTTGGTGGTCTCCCCAACAACTCCACCTACCCACGGAACTCCAGACTTCCAAAACAACGGTAAAAAAAATGCTCCGTTAAATGCCATTATAAGAGATTATTTTTCGATTTTTGTTTTAGATGTTGGTTGGTTATGCAATGACGGTGTTACAAAATAAAATATATAAACAAAAACAAATCGCCATGTTAATTGGCGACTAATTTTTTTTTTCTTTTTGGCAAGTCGCCATCTTAATTGGCGACTAATTTTTTTTTTACTTTTTGGCAAGTCGCCATGTCAGTTGGCGACTTGTTTTTGTTTACAAAATTTTAATTAATCTAGTCGCCAACTTACATGGCGACTACAATGTTTCCACTTACAAAAAAAAAAAACCTCAATTTGCTTACATATTAATTTTGGACACCATTTAAAAAACGCGCCCCGGTTTAGTGGGTCAGCGGTTGTGAGGTCTGTACGGTAAACGTATGGGATGCAACTGGTGTAGGAGGGTGTAGACTGCAGGTTATAGGATATTCGATGTATAGTCAGGCTGTTTGGAGGAATCCTTTTTGACAACATGTATTTTAGAGTATATCATTGGATGAGGCGGTTCTAAGAGGACGTGTCCGATGCATGTAATATCTACAGGCTATTGTAAAGCCTACAAAACGTAATCAGTCGAAATGTAAATGCTTCCACCTTGTGCCATATATTTATTAACGGCTGGTAGCAAATTATAAAACCTATGCGTCAGATTGGAGTTCTTCAGATCAGGTATTATGAAATGTGTAGAGCTAACCTCCGAGGTGGGACTCTCATAGATAAGTATATATCGCAGGCTGTTGAGTACCTACTGTATACGAATGCTTGTTGAAGGGGGGGTTTTCATATTCATGTATATTAAGTTAAAGTGTGTCGTTCAATGATTGAGGCAGCGCTAGGAGGACATGTCCGATACAGATAATACGTAGAAGTCTGCGGCAACTAATACTCATCGGTAATAACAGCTGTAGCGAAACTGTAGGCAACAATGAAGGTTGCTCTTATGCAGCGTATAAACCGTGGCTATTGAAAGTGTAAACAGTTGCAACATGCGTGGTTTATCAATTAGCAGCGTAGGAAATCACATAGTCTACGTGTAGGATCGGAAACTTTGAGGCACTGGACCTGGGGCGTAGCTCAGGCACTGCTGTATTATAAATTTAGGACATTCACTCTTCTGTTTCAGGTTATGGCGACGGCTCCTGCTCAGGTCCCGGTGGATTTCACGGCGTTGTTGGTTACAATAGCGAGGGCACTGGGATTTCCAGAACCCGTATATAGAATTTTAGATAGGCCTACCAATAATGTAGTGGTGATTGTCAAGACTGGATGCAAGAAAGTTACCCACGTGTTTTTTGGGGGGCAGGCTGACTCAATTCAGGAATCTTGCTTTTAAGGCTGCCGAAAAGCGGTCAAGGAGCTAATGGGGTATTATGGCGTCTCCGTTGAAGACATCACTTCTAGCAAATGGTCTGAACTCCAACAATGTGCTTCATTATATCGTCTAAAAAAAACAGTTAAGCACTAACGAGTCAAACAATGGTGATGCCAGCTTGTATTCGAATTCTACCACTCTGCCATCCGAAGGGAATCGTCGTGGTTTGGTTGCAGGCCCTGTGAGGGTCGCTGTTGATTACCTAGAACTTCTTGGTGTTGTTTACTTGCAGTTTAAGGTGAAGCACACCCCTATAGAATATGTGGAGACTGATGGGGGGCTATTCAAGGCTTGGTGTACTGTTACTCCTCATGGACGAGCTTCGACGTTTGACCTGATTGTTGGCTATCTATGCACTGGTCGTACATTGTCAAAGCAAAATGTTGCTCAAAAAGTAATTTCATATTTGATGCCGTTGTGTAATTTTGAAGTCATTGATGCTAATTATGATCCATATGAAACCATGCATCAAACTTTTCTAGCTAACTTAGAGAGAGAAGGTTGCCAGGCATTGAGGGATCATATGTTGAAATCTAAAAAAGCTTTAATCCTGTCCGATGCTGTCCAGGGAACAGGCGATCAAACTCCGACCAACTCAGGATCATGCGTACCTACAAGGACATCTCCCCCACCGCCTCCAAAGAAGCGCCCTTATCATGATCAATCTAGCTCTCATGCTGCAGCTCTTCCATCTAGGAACAAGTCCTTGGTTTTTTTTAGGCCCCCCAATGAGTTTGAGGAGGCTTACAAACGTACCATGCAAAACAATTGAACACAAGATAGCCTGGGGGTCATGAGCTATGTGTAGTTGGGTTTTAAGTTTGTGGTTTGCAGTGTCGAGCCGTGCAAGTGTTATGTACATTTGAAAGACCTTTATGTAATTTACATTATCGGTTCACAGATCTTCTGATGAACCAGTTTGACTGAATTGTTATCTTTCTAGCTTTGGTTTGCATGCAATTTTAGGTTTGTTTGATTCATATGGTAGACATATCAGTGAAAGGCTTCCGTGCAATGTAAGTTGGACCCGCCCAAATCTATTTCGCAGTTTCGTTGACTGTAATTTAAAGAAGATGAAAAGTTTCTTATTCTGAAAGAAGTCCTTTGCATTTAAATTATGGGCAGATTATTGCATGTTGCATAATTACGTTCTGATTGTTTGTGTCGTATGTTGCTTGCATCTTTACGGGGGATAGTCCGCTGCACGTACTTAGGCTGATTATCGCTCGTAGTAATCTGTAGTAAATAAAGAAATGGTCTGGCCAATATATGATTCTAATTTGAAGTATGTTTACCGTGGGATTGTGCAAATACCAGTTAATGTCGGGTATAAGGCTCGAACTTTCTGCAGGTTGTTTATGCTAGAATTAATTGTGCAATCAGTTTTTTGGCAAGTCGGAATAGGCATCAATGTGTTGCTAAATTGTTTGCCTGTATATTGCATATAGGGAATCAGTCTGGTACCTCTTACCTGCATACGAACGTTGTTGATCAAACACGCACTGAGTCCTTATCGCCAGAGACACCTGTTCTTCAACGACCAAGGCGCAGGAGAGGACTGGTAGCTTTGACTGTAACACCCCCATAATTCCACAGCATAAATATAATCAAAAACAGGTGGAAATACGGTGGCATTACCATCTACTCTCGCGAGTAGGCGTGATAAACAAGTCAAAGGGATAGGTTAAATAAATTCAAGGTCGAACTCATAAATTAAAACTCTTAAATCCAAACTGAAAACTGAAATAGTCTAAGTGAAAGAAAATGCGGAAGCATCTGATAACAATCCTAAAACAATAATAATTAAGCTATGTGGCGCGCTCTCCATTCCCAAGTCCCGATCAAACATCCTGATTACCTGCAGCTACATTTTTAAAAGTGAAAGTATCAGCCAAACGGGCTGAGTAAGGAAATCCACAGACTATAAAATAGTTTTAAGAAAACCTTTTCCTAACACACAGCACATAGCATTAACAATTACATATTATATATATATATATCTCAATTCTTTTGTAAAACCTTTACCATTTCCAAACCTTGAATAATATATCAATTCCTTTGTAAAACCTTTACCATTTCCAAACCTTGAATAATAATTTACATGTCAACCTCTTTGTATAACATTTAAGGATTATAAGATTTTACAGAACCAATGCAGAACCTCTGCGCGGCGGAACATCCGCATAACTTTGATCGAGGTAACCAACAGAGGAAATGAGGGTAAAAGTTCCAACTGTCCCAAACCGGATAGAACAGTCTTTCCCAACCCAAGTTACAAGTCTAAAGTTCCGAATGCATGCATCCCTCAATGGGCCAACCCCAGAGAGGAGAATCAGAAGACTGAGGTACGTGATCAAACCGTCCCCATAAAGGAAGCTCTGTATAGGACATCCCATAGGCCTCATAGGGCGTCCTACCCCCCTATCGTTCCGATCAAAGATCAAATGTAACAATGGGTTCTCACCCGGCCTTTACCAAGGAAACATTCCTAGCCCAAATTCCAAAACCATTCCCAAGTTTAGTTTACTTATTATCTCAATAACCAAACCAAATTTTTATTATAACAGGATAGACCGTACTTAAATTAGTCATGACCAGCATCCATTAAATGAAAATGTTGAGTTTGCTTTTCGAAATATCTTTATATCAAAGTATAGATGAATGGCTCACGCATTCATCTCACATTGTTTCAGAAATTGAGTAAGGGCCTGAGTAATTTCCTTACCCGGAATGCAGCACACACACACACTAGCAATGGAAGCCTAGAAGTACTCCTCGACGAAGTCCGAACCTACATAATAGCGTAACATACAGCTTAACACTGAGAACAACATCTCACTCACATACCCAAAGTTCAGTACAAAGGCCAAGGAGAAGCAACACAAAAGCCCAGTCACTCGAGCGACCAATCATGATCAATACTTGAATCAAAATCTCAAGGTCAACTTCAAAGGGTGTTATCTAAAAATCTATAATAGATAATCAAGTAATTCCAATTGGAGGTGAAAGGTCTTGGTCTCCTCTTTCCAACGATATATTACACGCTTAATTCCAGTTAATAACGACGAAATGGCAGCCAAAAGAAAATCAGTGCGCAAGGCTGAGAAATGGGCTCGGCGCGCGGCGCGAGACAGATCGCGGCACGCTATTTCAGGAAATGAATTTGTCGCGCGTCGCGAGTGAGGTCGCGCCTCGCGATGTCTTGCGAACAGCAACTGTTAGTTTTTCTCAGGACGCAACGCAAAGACTTCAACATATAACAATCCATCACTTACGCCTCACCCAGCCACGACATAACCCCACAACATAGTCACAAACCTCAACCATTAATAGGGACAAACCTTTCAAAGACTCAACAATACACAGGGTAATGATTCAATGACGTAATAACCAGTTTACAAGCATAGGGCATCAACTTTTCGCATAAACTTAGAAGTATAACAGCGGGTTATGTTATGATATTAGAGTAGCAGCAATTACGACCCTCATTGATAGCAAAATGATGTACAACAGCAACAAGGCAGCGTTAAGAGTAATACAAGCATGAATACATGACAACCAAGCCACCATACGAATTCAAAACATACTATCACTACAACATGTTTCTAGGGCATCAATACGACTTAGGGAAAACAATACAAAAATCCAAGGAATTAAGATGACTAGAATTCTAACCTCGAAAAGACAAGGAAACGCAACAAAAGGGAATAGACGAAACCGAAGCTTGAATGGTTATGAGGTGGTACAAGAGGGGAGATGAGAAGTTACTGCCTTAGGTTTTTGTTTTTGTTTTGTAAAGGATAACTGATATGTTAGTAGTGAGGGTTAGGTTTTTTTATATCGGGTTTTAAGTTGAGTTGTGAAACGGGTTGTGGGTTTGGGTGAGACTCCAACTAGCACTACCCAAGGCCCAATTATTTATCCATCTAACTATCGACCCAAGACTCTCCAAGTGTTACGATATAATCCTATAATACCGAAATTAAAACCCGAAAATACGGAGTATTACAGTCTTCCCTCCTTAAAAAGAACTTCGTCCCTGAAGTTCCTAGCCAAACAACATCGCGAGTCACTAACCAAAATGTGAAGTGAACATCACTTTCACAAGCCACAAGCTAAACCAATCAACATAAGCAACATTGCTTCTACATTACCAAATCCTAAATCGTGTGACTACAACATGCAAAGCAAACATTTCTAAATGGCAGCTACATGCAACATGCACCAAAATGACACGACGGGATATAAGATACTTATACTATATTAAAATATCAAGATATTAATATCAAATAAAATATATAAAAATACGGGGTATTACAATCTATCCCCCTTAAAAGGAACTTCGTCCCGAAGTTCTAAGTCTCCCCTAAAAAAAAGAAAGTAACCAACAAGGTTATAATTAAATATGAATGAGAATATCATTATTTTAAATCTCTGGAAATAGCGGGTATTACATTCTTCCCTTCTTTTTAAAAAGTTTCGTCCCCGAAACTTGAAAATATAAGACAAGACTTAAGAAACAAACAAAATAAATTGCTTACAAAAGTAGCGAAAGAAAATTTTTCAAATACCAATTAGCAAAATAACTTGAATCTTTTTCGAAAATGATAGTATCCTATTAATGAAAGCGAAAGTATCCTTAGCGCGCACATGGACAGCTAACGTTTCACTCATAAGACAAAATAGTGCAAAAGTAACTCTTAAAACTCCTAATGATGTTGTAGTAAGAGCCCGAACAATCAATGTATCAAGTTCTTATGGGGCGTCAAACCACACAAAATCAGAAATCAAAAGAAGCATTTCTCTTTTAGTATGCAAAAATTTATAGAGGTAAACCTCAAGAGACAAATTTGAACTTAAAAGAATAAGACTTGAGAGATTTAGAACATGAAAAATGGCTAAAAATCCACTTTATACCAAATAGGTAAATACATTGTTACGAGGGGACACAAAAGATATACACAAAGTAGTATTCGAAAAGAGAAACATAGATTCTCAAGCTAAAAAGGAATGAAATTCTTGTGGAATGTGGAAAACGAAAAGGAACCACTTAATTACATATCCCAATGCTTTGAATAAAATAAAATTTCGGGATTCAAAGTAAAATTTCGAAAAAGTTCATAAGACGTCTCCATTCAGGAAGGGAGTACCATTAAAGTATAAGAATTCAAAAACTGCGATATAAGTAACCGGAGTAAAATTACAAAACGGGGAAAATGTTAAATTTCTGAAAACAAGAGAAGTTAACTTGGAAAACCACAATAAGTTATAAACTTATCAAAAGTATTGTGTAAAACAATATTCACTGGTAGAAACAGAGGATGGGTGGGAATTATAACCGCTTGCTAAAACGAGAAGGTAGGGTACAAGGTTATACAACAAAAGCTGAGACACAAGGTAGTAAAATCATCCTGCGTTGACAACTAATACCAATACGAGAATCTAAAACGACACAAACATTTATGTCATTGCCAGGACGACCCTCATCTAAATCAGACGGTATGAAAACAAGCCAAAATGGCGAGGCAAGCACTCAAGCCACAGTTAATCCAGCAGTTAAATCCAACAATAGTATATATTATATTATATATCCAAAGGGAAAAGGGAATAAGATAAGAAATCAAACTTCAATAAAGCCATCATATCCAAAGCATCAATAATAAGAAAAAGGGCAATTAGGGAATGGGGAAAACGTATCATATGAAATAAATAACCAACATTATAACATACGAAATGGGTCATCAACAATCATAGAATGTGAGATTTCAGAATGGACCACCAAACATACGTTATCGTAGAAGTGTATCAGTTAAAACATTAGTCGATATCATATTACATACATTGAGCATTAACCAAACCACATATAATATTTCTAACTACGCACGTGTAGAAGGATGATCGTAAAGTAAAACAATTACCAAGCATAAGTGAAGGCATACAAGGAAGCATCGACATATGAATCAACTCAACTCTTACAATTTAGTTTAACGCATCAACTTTTAAAAATTGTAATTAAATAACCGCATATAAACAGCACATACATATTACCATTCTAGAAAATATACTGAGTCATCTAACTAATGGTTTTTGAATCATTCAAAAAGGTTAAACGGTTATTAAATGACGAATTTTACAAGTACAGTGCGCAAAGCTGCCACTGTGCAGTTTTTTTTAAGACCTTCGTGCACTTAAAAACAGTTTTCTCATAAACCGTTAATCATACCGACTTGAAACCAACGCCAAAAGAAAGGTAACTCGAAAGGCTACATAAATATGCTTTTAGTTCATCTTAAATCCATCTGGGAAGGAAGTTGCAGCAAGTTGAAAACACTCCAGAAACTGTCAACCCTAGGTTACAGCAAAAGGACAGATTATAGCTGTATAAACAACAACAAAATAGCAAGAAACAGCGACAAAACAGTAGCATACAGCAAGTTACAGCATCATAACACCATTACGGTGGATTAAAGCAAGTTACAAGAGCACAAAACAATCAAATGGAAAGATTATTTCAGCATACAACGGAAAATTTCATTCAACAACAATTACCCCTTCATGTTATTGAACTCCCATGTACAACTCGATACCTAAAACATGTTACAAGCAATCAAGTACGTTTAGAAGTAAAAGCATCAACATTATCACATTTCCCCACTGAAATTGACTCATACACTCTAAGACCCATTAAAACACACTAGAATATTTACAAACCCAACAGAAAGAAATCCATGCCAAGTACATTCTTAATGTCAACTGTGACCATTAGTGTGCATATTATCAACGGTCAGGTCAATATGAGCTAAGTACAACCTCAGGAACTAGATTTCATATTTGAGAAATTCACTTAATCCACACAACAATATTACTAAATTATTGCCAATACCCTGGTATCCAAAACAAGAAATAATTTTTCGGGAAGGCATTTTAACTGAAGGACTTCAAGGATCACAAGAGAGCTTACTACTACGGAAAACGCATACGTATAATTTTAGAGACCTGAAAGAATTTTCACATGACTCTTAAGCCTTTAGTGACATTACTCATTGTTTTAGAATTGTGACGAGCATACAAAAATATGACTCAACCAAAGCCAACTGAAAAATGTGTGAAGCAAAAATAAAGTCATGACTTAAGATTACTTGAAGAACAATAATTCGTGATGCATAAGGTCATAGTGAAGATGGTAATATGTATCTTGGACTTATTGGTCTCAGATAAGCAAATTTTAGGCAGACTCGTGACTGATGAGAGATAATTAGTCAAATATATGATTTATCAGAAAAAGAGTTTGTGCACAATCAGAGTTCACATATAATCAATACTCATTCTTAAGAGGATCTCATTTCCAAGCACAAATTAAGTGAACATAAAGTAGATCGTTAACAATATAGAACAAGCTGCATATTTAGTACCCAAGAACACACATCCACCAACTCATACACAAGGTTAAGCTACAAATTAGCCTTACCAAAGTAACAACCTAAAACAAGTCAGTAAACATTCAAAAACATTAAAAGTCATCTCACTAGTCATACTATCACAAGGCACCAAGAACTTCATATGTATATATATATTATATTTCTACGTAAATCAACAAGTAAACACATGCCGTAATTCATCAGAACCATATATCATCATATCAAATTCATACCATACTTCAATCCATCACTACTCTAGTCATCTCCAAAGTTTCAAAAATTAAAATTACATAACGATACCCAACCAAACCCAACTCGCGTCTCACCGCGCAACATATATATACAAGTCTATATTTAATCAATTGGGTAAACATGAAGAACATATGCAAAACTTTTAGCATTCCCATTTCCATTTCCAGCCACATACAAACCTAATAAATCAATCCAACCATGTAATGAGCAATGTACAATGCCGCTGACCCATCAAATTGTACCCCATAATCTCGATTCATTAGGGTTCATGAACAAAATGCAATCCCAAAAGTCAACAGTACCCCAATTTTAAAACCACTGATCCTATCGAATCCAAATTTTGACCCAAGTTATGATAAATTTTGAGCTACACAAATGCTCTGAAATTAAAAGGAATCACAATCAATCATAAAATGCTCTAACTTGGCACCAATCACATCAACATTAGGCAACATGCCTCCAATATCAAGCAATACCAAACAAAGAATGCATTTCAAATCATATGTGTATCCTCACACTAAACCACCAGGGTATACTATCATACCAAAATTTCGATCATAAGGCGAAGCATACAACATACCAATATCATAATTTAAGTGCGGTACCCCAATCCCATCTCTCATTCTCACCGCGCATGCAAATTTCCGTTTTAAATTACTTCATTGATTTTATTAATTAGGCATTTTAGTTAAGTCACGTGTAGGCCACCGTTTCTAGGGGAAACAGGCCCTAAGGTCGTCCGCTCTGATACCACTTTGTAACACCCCATAATTCCACACCTTAAATACAACCAAAACAGGTGGAAATACGGTGGCGTTACCATCTACTCTCGCGAGTAGGCGTGATAGAAAAGTCAAGGGATAGGTTACATAAATTTAAAACCAGACTCCAAGAAATACAAGTCTTAAATCCAAACTGCGAACTGAAATAGTCTAAGTGGAATAATTGCGGAAGCGTCTGATAACAGTCCTGAAATAATAATAATTAAGCTAAGTGGCGCGCTCTCCATTCCCAAGTCCCGATCAAACATCCTGATTACCTGCAGCTACATTTTTAAAAGTGAAAGTATCAGCCAAACGGGCTGAGTAAGGAAATCCACAGACTATAAAATAGTTTTAAGAAAACCTTTTCCTAACACACAGCACATAGCATTAACAATTACATATTATATATATATATATCTCAATTCTTTTGTAAAACCTTTACCATTTCCAAACCTTGAATAATATATCAATTCCTTTGTAAAACCTTTACCATTTCCAAACCTTGAATAATAATTTACATGTCAACCTCTTTGTATAACATTTAAGGATTATAAGATTTTACAGAACCAATGCAGAACCTCTGCGCGGCGGAACATCCGCATAACTTTGATCGAGGTAACCAACAGAGGAAATGAGGGTAAAAGTTCCAACTGTCCCAAACCGGATAGAACAGTCTTTCCCAACCCAAGTTACAAGTCTAAAGTTCCGAATGCATGCATCCCTCAATGGGCCAACCCCAGAGAGGAGAATCAGAAGACTGAGGTACGTGATCAAACCGTCCCCATAAAGGAAGCTCTGTATAGGACATCCCATAGGCCTCATAGGGCGTCCTACCCCCCTATCGTTCCGATCAAAGATCAAATGTAACAATGGGTTCTCACCCGGCCTTTACCAAGGAAACATTCCTAGCCCAAATTCCAAAACCATTCCCAAGTTTAGTTTACTTATTATCTCAATAACCAAACCAAATTTTTATTATAACAGGATAGACCGTACTTAAATTAGTCATGACCAGCATCCATTAAATGAAAATGTTGAGTTTGCTTTTCGAAATATCTTTATATCAAAGTATAGATGAATGGCTCACGCATTCATCTCACATTGTTTCAGAAATTGAGTAAGGGCCTGAGTAATTTCCTTACCCGGAATGCAGCACACACACACACTAGCAATGGAAGCCTAGAAGTACTCCTCGACGAAGTCCGAACCTACATAATAGCGTAACATACAGCTTAACACTGAGAACAACATCTCACTCACATACCCAAAGTTCAGTACAAAGGCCAAGGAGAAGCAACACAAAAGCCCAGTCACTCGAGCGACCAATCATGATCAATACTTGAATCAAAATCTCAAGGTCAACTTCAAAGGGTGTTATCTAAAAATCTATAATAGATAATCAAGTAATTCCAATTGGAGGTGAAAGGTCTTGGTCTCCTCTTTCCAACGATATATTACACGCTTAATTCCAGTTAATAACGACGAAATGGCAGCCAAAAGAAAATCAGTGCGCAAGGCTGAGAAATGGGCTCGGCGCGCGGCGCGAGACAGATCGCGGCACGCTATTTCAGGAAATGAATTTGTCGCGCGTCGCGAGTGAGGTCGCGCCTCGCGATGTCTTGCGAACAGCAACTGTTAGTTTTTCTCAGGACGCAACGCAAAGACTTCAACATATAACAATCCATCACTTACGCCTCACCCAGCCACGACATAACCCCACAACATAGTCACAAACCTCAACCATTAATAGGGACAAACCTTTCAAAGACTCAACAATACACAGGGTAATGATTCAATGACGTAATAACCAGTTTACAAGCATAGGGCATCAACTTTTCGCATAAACTTAGAAGTATAACAGCGGGTTATGTTATGATATTAGAGTAGCAGCAATTACGACCCTCATTGATAGCAAAATGATGTACAACAGCAACAAGGCAGCGTTAAGAGTAATACAAGCATGAATACATGACAACCAAGCCACCATACGAATTCAAAACATACTATCACTACAACATGTTTCTAGGGCATCAATACGACTTAGGGAAAACAATACAAAAATCCAAGGAATTAAGATGACTAGAATTCTAACCTCGAAAAGACAAGGAAACGCAACAAAAGGGAATAGACGAAACCGAAGCTTGAATGGTTATGAGGTGGTACAAGAGGGGAGATGAGAAGTTACTGCCTTAGGTTTTTGTTTTTGTTTTGTAAAGGATAACTGATATGTTAGTAGTGAGGGTTAGGTTTTTTTATATCGGGTTTTAAGTTGAGTTGTGAAACGGGTTGTGGGTTTGGGTGAGACTCCAACTAGCACTACCCAAGGCCCAATTATTTATCCATCTAACTATCGACCCAAGACTCTCCAAGTGTTACGATATAATCCTATAATACCGAAATTAAAACCCAAAAATACGGAGTATTACAGCCATTTTTGGGCAAGTGTGCTATTAAAGTAACTCCCCGTCTCGGGAACGATTCCGCCGTTTCCCTTCTGAAAAATGTGGGTGTTACAATTAATATAATTCTCGATGACCGAATGTCAAATAATTTTCAAAATTCAAACCTTTCTCAAACTTTAACTTAATTCTTGACAGGCGGAAATCGACTTTATTCAATATAATTCTCGATTCCCGAATGTCAATACAATTTTCTTTATTTTGACCCACGAAAATCGATGTTATTCTCAATATAATTCTCGATGACCTAATGTCAAATAATTTTCAAGGTCAAAACCTTTCTCAAACTTCAAACTTTATTTTTTGACCCACGGAAATCGACATTATTCCCAATATAATTCTCGATTCCCGAATGTCAATACATATTTTCAAAACCAAATCTTTTTCAAACTTTATTATGACCCACGGAAATCGACTTTATTCTCAATATAATCCTCGATTCCCTAAAGTCATATAATCTTGAAAATTCAATCATTTTTCAAACTTTTACTTTTGACCATCGAAAGTCGATTATTATTTTCAATATAATTCTCGATTACCGAATGTCAAACACATCTTTCAAACTTTCTAACCATCTCTTTCGAACATTAAACTCACGACCCCCCAAAAGTCGATTATTATTCTCAATATAATCCTCGATTCTCAGGGACCGACATTATCGTCGATTTTCAAAAACCATTTTTCAAACCGAATATCTAATATTCAAAACCTTCAAACATTTTTTTTTTTGAAAGTCGCCAAACTTTCTATCAAACTTTTCAAACCAAAAACCCGAGAATAAATACAACATTCTTGGGGGCTTTCAATCTCGTTATTTCAGAAGTTACGTCGCCGAATCTTCTTATCTAATCCCTTCGAAAATCGAACCCAGGAATAGTTTCCCCTGGGGGCTTTCAAAACTCCCTTTGCCCAAACGACACCTCGCCGCTACGCAACTTTCAAAACCGAGTCCGTCCCGAGCATGTTAAAACCAAGTCCACGAGTCACCTCTCGAAGTCTAGTATGCGTGAGTCGTGGTTCGATACGAGTTCTAAAAGCTAATAATTTGATGCAGGGGTTTTGAAGCGGTCGAAGTCACACCACGAAGAAAGCCTACAAACAAAAAAACTACCAAACTCCCCAAATTCAACAATGTCTACCAACAACGAAACCAGCATGCAAACCAAAATCAACGAGCTAACCGAGGACTTGAAAAGTCTTCAGGAGAAATTTCAAGAGTCCCAAAGCAAAAATATGGCTCATCTCATGGCTCTTTTCAAAAAGGAGTCGGAGAAAAACACCAAAAAGCTCCAAGTGATGGAAGTACGCCTAAATGAATCAAAGGGCCACTCAATCCACATTGAGAATGAATACGTGCCGAAAGACATCCATGATGAGCTCCCGACAAAGGTCATTCTCCAAGACTTGCCCAAGTTCGAAGGACATGAGAATCCCTTGGTCCATATTAGGGCATTCAAAGGACAAATGTCCATTAAGGGCATCAAGAGGGCCCACTGGCCCACATTTTTCCCTCACTCTTTGGATCTCATTCCCCAAAGTTGGTTCTACAACCTAAACCCGACTAATGTGGAAATCTGGGAAGATTTGGCCGTGTTGTTCAGTGAACAATATGGCGACAACGTCAGCAATCAACCATCCATGAGAACACTCGAGGTTCTTACCCAAGGAAAGAATGAAGGCTTTTCCGAGTACCTTACTCGGTGGAGAAGTGTGAGCACCCAAGTACCCAATCGCCCAAGTGAACAAGAGCTCATTTCCAAGTTTATTGACAGCTTAGGGTCTAACTATCAAACCAACATGAGGTACAAAAACTATCCCGACTTCCGGAGTCTAATCCAAGTCGGTACCAGAATCGAAGATGACTTGAGATCTGGAAACATATCAAAGCATGAGGGATTTGGTAACCAAGGAGGCAAGACCAAAAACATCGAAGTGGCCAGTGCTAGATAAGATCGAGTCTAGTATTTCTCAATCAACGTTGAGTCATGGGAAAGGTCAACTGTTGACCCAAGTTTGTATTCCCGTGTCATCAAGTCTGTATTTAATTTAATTCCTGTAGTATCGAACAATTTCACCTTGATGTTTTCGCTTTCAAGTTATAAAACGATTAAATTTGTTCTTGATCTATCCTACTTATATCCTTCCAATCCATGATATGGATGACATATTACAATGATACATTGCTAAAAATAACATACGACAAAATTGAAATCGACACGGCGAATCAAGTTTCAAAGAGAGAATCTCGAAGGCGATATCAGCACCCAACGACCAAGCTTAGGATTAAGTGGTTGTTCGTGGTCTACTACTCCGATGCTCTTGGAGGAGGATCCATTAAATTGGAGCTCCACAATGATCATGAATTTGGTCGTGACTAAGAGTATGAGTGCTCCTGGATTGCCCTCTGACAACTTTGTCGGTAAGAGTTAGCATGATAGACACAAGATCACTTGCAATTATCGAGTCCAAAGCCCAAGTACACACAATGGCGATTCAAAAATCAGATAACTCCTAAGTTCAAGTCCAAAGTTAAGTGGCAAGCTCAAAGCCCAAAGTCAAGATCCGAATCAAGAGAAAGTTCCGATTCACAATCTAAAAAAATTAAAATTCAAAATATTTGGGTCCCAAGCAAGAAACCCAAGTCAGGTGACAAATATATAATGACGATCCAATCCCAAGTCAAGTGGCGATTTCAATCAATGAACTGTGACTAAATCAACCAACATCAATCAAACGCAATGTATCAATGTAATGTGTCAAATCCAAATTATCATTCTCGAACTACGTCTCGGTTTAATTCCACGATCCGTGGATACGTAGACCGCTTTCAAAGGAAGCTCAACCGACATTCAACACAAAATTTCTTCATACATTTTCTCGTCCAAAGCTTAAAAAGGTCGAGGACATCTCCAGACACATTTTCCCGTCCAAAGCTTAAAAAGGTCGAGGACATCTCCAAACACATTCTCCCGTCCAAAGCTTAAAAAGGTCGAGGACGTCCAAATCACTCCAAATCAAGATTCTAGGTCGAGAACATTCACGCAAACAGGTTTCAATTATCAAAGAAAGCTTGTTCCTTTATTGAAGTAGTTAAACACAGGTTACATCGATAACAAGTCTTCAGGCGCAGCAACACTCGAATTCTATTTGAGAGCCCTGACCCTAGTTTCTCCTTCATTAACCATCTATCCCCGATCATCAAACCTATCGAGATACCCGGCGAGCCTAGCTTCGCCTAAGCCTCATCTAATCCAACCAAATATGACCTCACTCCAAAATTGGCCAAAATACATTATCCCAACACACCCACCCTCATGGGTGATGTCTTACGTTTCGAAGCACTGGGCAGTTATTAGCATTATGACTATTACCGAGTCACGAGTCACGCATACTTCATCTTCTAAGTCGACTCAGGGCTACCTTGTCTTTGTGTCAACATCTTACACGAATTACAAATACTTTAAAACTTGGCAAGCCGCCGCACCCATCTTAAACATTTTCAATCCTAAACACTTCTCAAAAATTTCAAGTTTAATTTTTCAAAATTCATCTCGGGGGCATACTGTAAAGTTCAAGCGTCCAACTCAAGTTAAAATTTTCAAAATTAAACTCGGGGGCACACTTTAAAACACGATCTATCAAAACTCTCCAAGACCCACAACATCCAGCCTGGGGGCTTACTTTAAGTTTCTACTCTCAAAGTTCTAATTCTCAAAACTCGACCTGGGGGCTTACTAAGTTAAACTCAAGGACATATTTTAAAATCAAATCCAAAAACTCCAAACTCTTTTGGCGACATTTACCGCCCACTCCAAACTCTTTTGGTGACATTTACCGCCCACTCCAAACTCTTTTGGCGACATTTACCGCCCACTCCAAACTCTTTTGGCGACATTTACCGCCTACTCGAACTCTTTGACGGCATTGTAAAACCCGTCTCCTCTCGAACTCTTTTGGCGACATTTACCGCCCAACTCGAACTCTTTTGGCGACATTTACCGCCCACTCAAACACTTTGACGTCATTGCAAAATCCGTCTCATCTCGCACCCTTCTGGCGTTATTAACCACCTGTTCAAACCTTTTTTTGGCGACCTTTTTAAAACCGCAACTTGGGCCGGCATGCCCCTATAAAACATGCACTAAGGCCGGCTGGCGAGCCTACTAAATCACGCAGGTTGGTGAACCTCATACGTGGTCTAATGGACCTAAAACGACCCTTCAGGAGCGGATTAATCCGTAAATCTCCGAGTTATAATCTTCGATTGACTCGGGGGCTCGATAGTTCTCGAGACTGCTATAGTCCCGAGTTCTATCATTAGTTTGACTTTCGTCTAGTCCAAGACTCAGACAAACTGGGGGCTCTATAGATACCCAGATCTGTATCTCTCATTTCAAACCCGATGATGAAAAAGAATTTAACTTGGTTTATCGTAGCAACGTTAAATTATGAAAGTCGAACTCAAAATATAAATGATTTATTGCATATGACGGTTACCGCAGTTGATATTGATGCTTGGCATACCCGATTTAAACCCTAAACTAACCCCGAGAGGCAATATCGACTCCCGACAATCCATATCAAGAGCCCACATACTCCATTTACTACTCACGAGTCCATATCCCAACTCGAAAGCTCAAATCGACCAAAATAGCCCCATTTCGAACCCTGAACACCAAAACAGCCCATCCCGAGCCCCGAATACCCAAAAACCCACCATCATCAGACGTTCAGAGTTCCGGATTCACAAACCAACCTCACGGTTGATCTCATAGCGACGTTTTAAGCCAAATCAACATATGACACTGGCCTAATCCGAAAACTCATCTCGAGGCTCGATTCCCGGCTCCCGAGATTCGAAACCCTAACCAA
>JAUEKU010195282.1:0-17595 GCA_032274805.1 Gypsophila paniculata | reverse complement strand
TTATTTTTTTATTATTATTATTATTATTATTATTATTATTATTATTATTATTATTATTATTATTTAATCTTGAAATAATTAATATAATTGAAATATTGTAAAAGTTCATAATATTTAAGAAACTTTTGAAAACATAAGAAAATTTCAAAAAAAATAAGAAAACTTTAGAAAACTTCAGAAAAAATAAAAAAACTTTAAACTTTAGACTTCAGAAAATTTCAGACCAAGACAACAGCTCCTTAGTGCATATGGTAGATAATCTACACCACCAATCACGTGACAGAGAATATATTTATTTTTTTGTTACATAATATTATAGTTGTAGGGATATTTTCGTATTTTCACTTCATTGAGAATCCTTAAATAAATTTTTTATCCATAATTTACAACAACACTTAAGAAAATTTTTATATTCTAATATGTGATGTAATATTTATATTTTATTTGACATATTTAGGTAATTTTTCCTTTTCAATTTTCCATGAATTTAAGTTATCTAATTAAAAAATCATTATGATGCATTTTGAACATTATTTCATAATATTGTATCCTAAAAAAATTCATTATGGTGCATTTTGAACATTATATCATAATATTTTATCCTAAAAAAATCATTATGGTGCATTTTTTTTCGAAGAAAAAAAACACCCTACATTAGACAAGAATAATATAAGATAAAAAAATTTGAGAAATGATAATTCTAATATATTATGTTGTACATATTGACAAAATAATATTTATTTTATATTTATATACAAAAAAAGTAAGATATTCTCATGGAAATTGGTTTACATATTCACAAAATACATTCCATTTTTAGAGAATAATATTAGATGAGAATTTATAACATTAAAGAAAAATATTCTCATAAATGTAAATATACAAAAATACCCATAAAAAATTACTATCATGTAAACAAAAATAAAATATATTCTCTGTTATGTGGCACTCCATGATTAGTGGTGTAGACACGTACTGAGTGTAAATATAGCCTTTTTCCAATAAAAGACACTTACTATGATAAGCAACATGCTTTGTTACATCATTAAAGTAAAGACTTTCTAATATAATTAAGTATTCATCAATTTTTATATATGTCAGTCTCATTTTTCAAAATATATAATTTTTATTTCAATATTTCTTAAAATGTACTCCGTATAACTCAATACTATGAAATTTATGCTCTTCTAAAATCAACTTTTTATATAGGTGTACGATATGTATAAGTTCCATAATTTTCTTTGGGATATTTTTTCTTAAAATTAAAAGCTAAAGATTTATTTTATGAGATTTATAGCAGATGCTAGAAAGACAATAAAGAACGTAAAATACTCAGATTTCGGGTAGTTCATTAACATTGTATTAACTGCAACGCACCACCTACAAATTAATAGAAAGATTGTATATTGATCAAAATGAATAAACAGATTTCAAAATAATAATTATTAGGGTCTAGAACGTTTATATAACATTATCTAAACAAATGCAAGATCCAGCACTTAATCATTCGAGTTAGATAGATGTGTGAGCCTAGTCCACGTCCATTGAGAGACAAAAAATTCACTTTTTAAGGGCGTGGTCAAATCCATCGAGAGAGATCGCTTTACTGGTCGAAAAAGGTTTCATCTCAATAAATCAATTGATAGTGGGTGATGTAGTTCCTTAATTCCTAAAGTAGACGACACTCTCATCTTTCTCCGATATGAGACCTTACATGTGAAACTGTTTTACGGAAATATAAATTAACTAACATACACAGTACAAAACATAATAATTCTAACAAAAGAATTGAAGAAGAGTAGCGCTCTAGAAGTCGTAATAAATTAGGTTAAGAGTTTGTGAAGAATATAAATGGTGTGGTTGACCTGAAGTACGTATGCTAAACCTGTTCCATCAAAATTCCTAATGAAAGTGACCAATTAAATTGGTCAATCAACTCGGCGTCATCACTGTTGTCGTCAATTTTGTCATTCTACTACCACGTCAAATTAATAAATACGAGTCTTGTATAATTCATGTTATATTTGCTCATTAATAATTTGTGTACTTTTATTTTGAGTGTCGATAATGTAAAGAAATTCTTATTAATTCATATATGAAGTCTCATGTTGATCAAGGACAAAAGAAGTGAACATTTTATAAAATTAAGAAGTTGTATGTACGTCGTACGTACTGGGTCTTCTATTCATACCTAATTCACGTCATAAATTTCCTCTTTTCAATTTTAAATGTCACATGTAGACCCGTTTTATCGATGAATATTCTTTGCTATAAGTGAGAAGTTGGCATAACAAAAAAAAATGATTTTATGTTGACAAGAAGAAGTAGGGCTTTCTCCATTCCATTAGTTGAAATTTTATAAATCAATGAAATTATCAAAGATTTATCAAAGATATCCCATGTGCGTTGAATGTTATCTACTATATGTGCTCGTGCAACGCCATGCCTAATCTCACACAGTAGTGATGTGGAATTGTGGATTAACGTTTTCTAAAAACACAATGATATGGTCTCATTATGTTTTTATAAGTTAGTCTCCCGTAGAATTGTTGTGCAGTGTATAAAGGTTTTATAATTGCTCACTTGCTTTTGTAACTTACTTAGGGCAATAGATGAGTTGAATTATAAGCACGTTTTACGTCGCACAACGGGCTCACGCAAAAAAATTCTATATCTTTATTTATACCTTCTTAAATTTATAAGGAGTACGTAATTTTTTTTGTCAAATTGTTAGTGTATTAGTTGGTCGCACACTAAAGTACGGTGTAATTGATTAAGAAAAAAGACGTATTTATCTAAACTAAACTGATATAAAAGTAGGTTAAAATTGTATTGAGAAAGGTTAAATGAAACGAAATGAAATTAAAATAAATTGAAATTAAGTTTAGAATAATAGTACCGTAATACTCCCTCCGATCCACCCGATTCTTAACGTTTGCTTTTTCACATTTGCCGAGACGCATTTTACACCACCAATATCTTTTATTTTGCATTAATAAAAATTATAAAAATTTGATATTATTAATGAACTCACAAAGACGAATCAAACAAGATCCCTCATGGCTATATTTTATCTTATAGATTGTTGAGAATATTGATGATTCTCATTAGTTGTGAATAGTGTCAAAAAATAAACGTTAAGAACCGGATAGATCGGAGGGAGTACTAATATATATTATTTATTCCGATTTATGATAATATAATAATAATTCATTAATATAAGATTATGAAAAATTAGTTGATAACTGAATGGACCTGAACCAAATGAAGCTAAGCTGAAGCTGAAATTATGTCCAAAAGAACAGAGGCTAAGAATGAAAGTTAATGATTAAAATTGTAATTATATTAATTTATGTTTATTCAATTAACACGGGGTATTACGATCACAAGCCATAAGTCGGTTCATGCAATGCGAGCTAGCATGATGCTATGATTATATCCAAGGGCAATGCAATTAGAACTATAAATGATATCACAAGAAGAGAGATAATTCCGCCTAAGGGGATAATGTTCCAGACTCGACCGAAATCAATACTATAATCAATTTTTGTCCTAAACGATAACAACAGAGTATATACTATATTGAATAAGAAAGAAGTCTTCGTTGTTGTTCTTTATTTAGTAACCAGGTAACTGAAATGGAAAGAAATGCTGGAAGAAATTCTGATCTTGACCAGAAATGTTCTTTCCTCAAAGTCTCGATTTAACTAGCTCCGTGTGTCCAGAACTCTGCGAGTACCACCACATCAAAAAAATATCAGTTAATCAGCAACTCTCATAATACAGACTCAACGGAAAGCAACCCTAACATTGGGTGGTTGTTAAATTCAACAGAATGGAATCTCATTATCCTCATAAAAATCACAGTTTGCTCTAGCACGAATATCTGCTCGAATTAGACTTTTAAATCAGTTAAAGATATCAATGCACCAAACAAACGTCTTCACTCTTCACAGAAAGTCTTTTACAGTTCTTTATTTTTTATCTCATGCCACATTCATCCAAGTTATATGAATAGTAACTTTAGGTAGCGGCTAGCCTTTTGTGCGTTAAGAGACTACCTTACAAGGTGTTATCATCATGCCAAGACACGTTCAATTCTTCAAGGGAGTGGAGGGGATAGAATGAACAATGGAGAAAAAGTGAAAAGTAGTACGCTCAAACAACTGATAAACTAATACAGACAGGAACGCAGAAATTTTGGTCCAACAGAAAGTATATTACTACAACCATTTCCATTTGAGAAAGACCATGGGGCATGAAAAACCAACATTAATCTGTAGGATAAAAACATGCACAAAACCTAGAATAGGTGATTTGATTACGAGAGCTAAGTTACACAGGTAGTTACAGATCACTAACAAGCTATCACAATGCATGGTAATAAAAGATTGCCCACATCACCACATGGGTAACAACTGTATCATAAGGTATTATATTAGCTGCACTACCACTTCATGTCTATACGAATTGACGGCAAAGCAAGAACAACCGAGACAGTGCTAGGACAAGAATCAATCCCCCTATATACTAAAAGACAGTTTCTCTCACCTCTTCGATGCCACATGTCGCATTCTCCTTCAATTGTTTCCCTCAAACATCCTCTACTATATTTTAGGCAATAGTTTATAATTATACTTCTATATAATTTTTATACTATCTAACTCACTATAAAATACAGCTAAATATTTTATCTTCAATTAATTTTTTGCAGCATAGTAAATATGCGAAAGTTATTTTTTTCTATTATTTTTATTCATGTTTATAACCAATAAAATCTACTCAAAAATATTTTTTTATTTTTATTTTTACTAAATCAAATATAAATATTTTGATTAACAAATACAAATAAATTTTTTAAAAGTATAAACATGCACTTCACATACTTTTCAAAGCGACGTTGTTGCATAATTGTTTTTTTTTGGTGAATATTAGATCATTACGGAGTATATTATTTGTATTTTATTTAAAAATATATTATCGATAACAACTATACATTTTAAATATTTTTTCTAAAAGAGTCTTCATATTATATTATTTCTAAATAAAATTAATTTATTATGTGTATTTCAATCGAAAATATATTAGCTATAAAAACCGTGCATTTTTGCACGGGAGCTAAGCTAGTTACCCTTTAACTCTAAGAGGGAAGCTGTGCTTATTGTATTACCATTTTGCCAATAAAGAGGCTCACGCTTAAAGCTTGGTAAAGGGGCTGAACATACACAGCGTTTCCCAATGATACAATAGAGAACCTGATTTCAAAAGACCCTTAGCTGAAAAGGGAACCGATCATCTACTACTTCATGAAAAAAGAAGCGCAGAGGATTATACATGCCATTTAGATGTTCATTATACTCAAAGCCAAAAGAATAAAACTTTGAATATCTTTGGCCCCGTTAGAAATAGATGGACAAATAGAAAAGAGTGATTCCAATAAGTGGATATAACATGCACTAAAATTCTCATGTTGGAATCAAATTCTCAGCTGAGTTAAGCATGCACAACAAAATGGGAATTATCACTCGCAAACAATATGAGAAAAAATCTTTCAGCCAAGTCCGTAAAGTTTTCTTACCAAAGGAGCTCCCTTCGCAGCCTTCTCAGCCATATAAGCACAAGGTTTGAAGAACTCTCCATATAGTTTTGACCATTCCTCAAGTCGTGAATTAATATATTTTGAACCCAACATGTCAGCCCAAAATAGAATTCCACCCCTGATCAACCAGTCAGATCATCACTCGCAAACAATATGAGAAAAAATCCATCATCGTATGCAATGCAGTAGAGCAACAGGATTAGACAATACAATACCTATATGGAGGGAACCCCATTCCCATAATAGCAGCGATATCAAGATCTGCTGCTTTAACTACGATTCCTTCTGCCAGAACTCGACATGCTTCATTGACCACAGGGAAAAAGACCATCTCCACAATGTCCTTTTCAGGAAGGTTTGCTAGCTGCAAATTTTAAATGATGCAATAAGTCCACACCAGAGTTAAGCTAGATTTTCCAGATTAAGTGAATTAAACTGCTAACCTGAACAGGTTTCTACAAAATTTCAAAAATGTGTGTAGAGGATCAAATGCTCCAGAGACTAAAAAATCTCCAGACAACCAAACCTTACTATGCAACCAAAGCACAGAAATATTATAAAGGAACTTAGACAAGGAAGAGGTTGCACTCCATCAACAGAGTGATAGAATTAGCAAGAGACAACGTTCCTTCTAAGATAATGAGAAGCCATGTTCTCGACTGTTAAGAGGAAATAAATACACATCCTGATTATCATCATGTCACATTGCCCCATCCACCTGCCCCAACCCAACCAAATTAGGGTCTACGTTCTGTATTAATAAACTCCCCTTAATTTGACCAATGGAGTGAACGAGTCTACAAGCAACATCAAAAAAGAGAAGAGAGTGACGAAACTCAGGAAACATAGATAGTTCATGAACCCCCCAATATAAGTTAAAGCCTCCACTAATGAATTGAGACGTAAGAGGTGCCAGAAGAAGCTGACTCTCAGGAGTCCTATTACTCTTCTTGTAAGAAAAAGCTTGTTAAAGAAATATACCACAATATCATTTTCCAGCAAGTATTATATGGAAGAAAAAGCTGGTTAAAGAAGATGATGATGCCAGTGCAAGTGATCTGCCTTCCTAAGCGCCTTCCTTTCTCACCCATGAATAAGGAGGAAAAGAGGAGGAAAAATAAAGAAGATAAAAATAAGTTTTATCACAACCACAAAAGAAGATGCACCTAACTACCAAAATGTGTAGTCCAGTCCTAGCTAGCCTCATGGTTCATTTATACCATAAAGGTCTCAAGGATGCTACCGATGTACCAAAAATGGGCAATAATCAACTTAGTGATAGAATATTCCATCATTTAGATTTAAAGTTGGTTCATCTGGTCATGTGATGACAGAAGTATGATCTTTGTCCACATTACAACATCTTTCAGGTTTGGGATTCCTCATGTGATGACAGAAATTGTTCACAGAAACAAGAACAGAATAAGGGATGTTAATCAATTGCTTTGGATATATTAACAATTCTCAAGGACGGATAACGAGTTTGTTCGAAAAGGAAACAACACATGGGCTGCGTACACAAACCTTGGGGTCCACATTAGCGCCAGAAAGTTCTCTCGCTTTCTCAATATACTTCTTCATTTCTGGATCAGGGCTTGCCTTGCGTTTATCATCATACAAGTAAAATCCTTTGCGAGTTGCTTCACCTAAAGAAAATAAAAAGACCATTTTAGGATGCTTGATTTTAGACTCACTCAGACATATAGAGTCCTAGACCTCAAAGCACCTGCTCTTTTATCCTCTTGCATCAGAGGTATCATCATAGATTTATATGTTCTCTCTGGGAAATGCTCAATGTACTGCATAGCCGTTGCTATTCCAACTCCAAAGCCAACTAGATCAATCAACCTGTGCTACCAATCTCAATCAATAAAACATTTAATTCAAGTGTTGTTGACCACCCAAACCAAGAAGAAATAACAAATACCTGAATGGACCCATTGGCATTCCAAAGTTCATAATTGCTTTATCAATCTTGTACAAGTTAGTGCCATGTTCCACAAGCAGCATTGCTGCTTGTGTGTAAGGGAAAAATGTTCTGTTGACAGCAAACCCTGTACAATTCCCAACCACAACAGGGGTCTTCCTTATCTTCTTCCCAATGTCTAGCACATCAACAATGACTTGGGGTGAAGTCTTCTGAGTCCGGACAATCTCTAGAAGAGGCATGATGTGAGCAGGACTACAGGCAAGTGAAAATAACTTAATCAGGTTAAAATAAAAGTACTTGAAGAATGATTCACTAATATAAACAGCATACGAGGATTCTACCTAAAAAAATGAGCTCCAACTATCCGATCTTGGGAATGTGTCTTCTCACCAATGAGGTTAAGGTCAATTGTAGAGGTGTTACTCGCAAGAATGCAATGTGAAGGACAATATTTTTCCAGATCAGTAAAAATTTGTTGCTTTAGAGAAACATTCTCAATAACAGCCTGAAAATGGTCCAGCATGTTAGACCTCAAAATTGTAAAAATTGCACTATGGAATTTGACATCCTAGTCCCCAGAACATAAAACACTTCAACGTACCTCTATGACCATATCCACATCTCGAAAACATTCATAGTCAAGGGCTCCTTGGAGAAGGGTCATGGTTTTTTCAAACTTCTCCTGAGTCATTTTTCCTTTCTTCACACGGCTTTTCAAGTTTCCTAAATAGACAGACAACAGATTTAAGTGAACAAACATCAGAATAAAGATAGTTCAACAAGAAAAGAAAGGACATGACTACCTTTCACTCTGCTAATACCCGCCTCTAAGAACTTCTCGTTCACTTCTTTTAAAATCACAGAATAGTTACTCAGTATGAGTGCTGTAGCTATTCCAGAGCCCATTAATCCTCCACCAAGAACAGCGACCTTCCGTATCTGTCTAGCTGACAAACCCAAGTCTGTAACACCAGGTACCTGTACGAGAATTAAAGAATAACACAACTTTAGATGGTAACTGAGAATGAATCAGAAGAGTCACAGTGATAGATCAACAAGGGATATGTGAAGCACATAAGATTGACCTCCCACTACGAAATCTGAGACAGAATTAGCACCTAGTATTCTCCAACACACACAGATGCGATCATCGTATTCATTTCTGCGACAGTTAATCAGAAGCCTCACACATATAATATTGTATGTAAGACCAGGGTACAGACATCCAAATAGCTGAATATGATAACAATATCACACAGCTTAGTTGTAGATGTACTGGCCCAGTAGCATCCGACATCAAGGGAGATTTAAACAGCATTGAAATATTCGACAAAACGTGGAAACAGAAGGCCTTTCTAGGAGGTTGGGTTTGTTTCAAATACACTGAGAGTCTGAGATCATTGAGATCAGTCTGCTTCTTAATTATTGAGATCAGTCTGCTTGCTACTTCACAAATCCTCCTTCACAATCACAGTCAAGGGGAGAGAGAAAGAGAAAGCCTTATTGGAATAACCTTTGACGTTCCACGTTGTGAGAAAAAGACATGAACCAAGCTTTTGCAAGTGTCTGAGCGTAGAAGTTCTTCAAAAGCATCAGCCTCCTGAAGATATTAAGTAGCCAAAAAAAAGAAAAAAAAAAAAAAACTGCCATGCATTAGGATATGAAGCAAAAGTAAAATGTGTGAGCAGATGATGGTGACAGAACAAAAGAACAAAAGGTGCCGAGGCAATAAAACCTTCCACAATCCCGCACGAGGTCCAGAAATAATTCCCTCTTCAATGACATCAATGCAAACCAGAGGATGATTGAGGTTTGGAGCTCGCTTACGAGCCTGTTCCCGGGCAAAGTTAAGAATTTCCCTTGCCTCCCCAAGTGGTTCCAATTTATTTGTCTTGTAAAGACTAGAAACCCAAGGCTTTCTACGCTCCAAGATTTCCAGAGCCCAGCTACGAGCAGTATTGAGCAGCTCACTTGCTGGAACTATTGCATCAACAAGTCCCAAGTCATGAGCCTCTGACCCTTTGATTGGTCTAGAAGTCTGCAGGAGAAAAAGTAAGTCTACACTTGAGAGATATTAACTCAGCTACCTTTAAAGGAGAAATCACATACCAACATCATTTCAAGAGCCTTTGAGAGTCCAACAAGTCGTGGCAGACGTTGTGTGCCTGAGACATACATCAAGACATCTCAAAACAGACCTAACACAAAAAAACTGGACAGAGACACAAATCAGACTCCATCACCCCAAAAGAACATAAATGTGGCCCATTCCATAGTTAAACCAAATTTTATTGTACCCGATATTGACTCGACATAAAATGACCAGACTCGAAACCACCCAACAGAAATTACCTAATCCACTAAAAGACCCAATATTTACCAATCTTAAATCATACCATTTATCTACATAAAATCCACGAAACATTTAACGAGAATGATCACCTAAAACCCTATTGACCCAATGGGTAGCCACTGAAATGACCGACTCGTTTTTTTCGGAAATGACCTGACAATGGCACACTCGAGACAAACCGAAACCTTGATTGACATGTACCGACTCAATTAGAAGAACATAATTTACCGAACCCGACACAAACTGTCATAGAGCATACCCAAGAGCTGATACTAGTTTTTAAGAAGCATCTCACTGCATAGATGCATCAAGTGTACAAGACCAAACATCATGTCCCAATTTCCCAGAAGTTAACCGAAATAGCAATATATACAGGTTGAGAGAAGGATAATGGTGATAAATTACTTGTCAAACATTTGTTCTCAACCCCTCACAGGAAGTTGCAGGCTTTACGACATATATGAATTTTAACATACAGTGCGGTTTTCTTCTAAGCCTTGAAAAATCATGTGTAATCGCTATCACCTTTAGATCTCAGGAAAACATTTTATCCTCAAGCCCTTCAACTGACTAAGATTTTGACCATTTTTGTTAACAGATATAGTTAGAAGAAACTGGAACTCTAGTACATCTTTTCCAGTGGGAAGCCCTGTTTTATCAAATGCCAATAGCAGGAAAAGACATTCATTCCTTTCATGTAGTTGTTTACTCAAGAAAGAGTAAACACCGAGAAGGCACAAGCAAAACTGGTCAAAAATTATGATTGCCAAAAGTATCAGATCTAGCAACCTTATCTTCTATTAGTCTGAACAAAATATTACTCTCCATGAAATTTCCTATCTACGTTAAGCGTGGGGGTTACATAACGCTCACCATTCCTGAACACATGCATCTGAAACCGATCATCCTGTATGTTACATGGCAACATAAAGTACCTTTTATTTTTTTTACTGTGCAACACAATCAAGAACAAACAACCTGACATCTGAACAACTAAGGCTCTGAAATTTCTCTATAGCACAGCATAGAACTGCCTGAGGTTCATTTAGACGATCAGGCAAAACAAAGCAGGTAGTGTTGATGCACGCTTCATAGGCAAGGAGTCAAGGACACTTTATTTGCAAGCATATATAAGGAGTTGTAACATTTTGGAGACAAAAAAATTAACAAGGATAAGCAGATGGAAGCAAATAGTAAAAGGAGAGCATAAAAAAAATGCAAATTGAATTGGTGACGCACGGGTCCCTGAGACATTTTGGCAGTTACTCGGATATAGATATGGTACCAAAATTTCCTGTGATGCGAATATGCAATCGATTTAAGATTTTGGAGGTTCTACGACTGCATTAACTATATTACCTAGTATCAGACAACGATGACAGAGATCAAGCTGCAACCACCGATTGTGAGACCAAGTACTGCGCCAACATTTTCAATATTTGCAGACTATACTTTCAGGAAATATATTTGTACACATGCAATACATAGCAGTGAGAATGTGTTATTGACAGTCTCATGTAGAATATGGTCGCGCAGCTTAGAGAGCAGATCAGAAGTTGAAAACAGAGCGCAGTAGTGACAAAAATATTGTAACAGAGTACTATCATCAATATAATTCAGACATGAACTACCCAGCATTGAAAGTGTCGCATCACCACACTTTTCAGGAGCAAACCAATTGCTTAAGTATCCTTAAGTTGCAGCTAACAAAAATGTGATATATTACCTCCAAAACCGGGAATCACTCCCAACTGAAGCTCGGGCAGACCCAGTTGTGCATTAGAGGTAGAAATCCGGGCATGACAGGCCTATTGAGAAATAAAATAGAAGAGTAAAGCTAATGAATAAAGCAAACAATTTAAATGCGCTAACAAAAGATGATCCACATACCATCGCAACCTCTAATCCTCCACCTAAGGCTAAGCCATCAATAGCAGCAACTGAAGGTTTTCGCGCAGCTGAAGGTTTTTTTTTTTTTTTTTTAAAATACAAATATTTAGGGCAGAGACAGCAGACAGGTAAAAAGATAAATGAAAAAATAAATGAGTCCAAGAATTCCTGAGAAAAAATAGTTGTGATTTTAGTTAAGTTTGATCCTGATATTAAAACTATAAAAAGCAAACATACCATCTACTGTATCAGTCAGAACATCTACTGCTACAAAACCACGCTTCAATCCAGAACCTGCCAAAACAACAAAAGCTGAAAGTAAAAAGGAATATCCTTTGACATGTAAATTAGAAAGTCCCTATTAGCATTAAAGCTTTCACGTACTCTTTCCTTTTTGGACTTCGCCAAAAGCAGAAATGTCAAAACCACCTGAAAATCTGCCCTTAGCACCTGTTTTCAGAAACCCGTCAAACTTGTCACCATTTTGTGCTCAACATTTCATCCTTAGCCAATTCAATAAAAGCAATATTAAGTGCCTTAAGCACTTACCAGTAACTACAATTGCCTTGACATCATTTCTCCTTAAAGCTTCATCAAAATTCACTTTCAAGCTTTGCAGAACTGAGACAGTGTAATTTTAGAATCAGCGATTATGAAAGACAAAATTATCAGGCCAAATTTAGTTGATTCAAACGACCTCAGACAACTACTCCGCACTAACCAATGAAAGCAAAATGTATTTGCTACATACTTGTAGACTTCTAGTACGGAAACAATTTATCTAGAGAGCTATTCACAAAGCGTTGTAGCAACTTGCAACAGTAGACAGGCAACACTAACCAAAGCATAAGCAAAGAGAAGATATCCCATGTTCTCAGCTGTCCATGAATATGAGAGCCACACGCACACAGGATACAGTTGACACTACTTCAGGACTAACTAAAGATGTCATTTGGGATTCTGGCTGATGGTGTGACCAAATGCAGAAATGTAATAGAGCCAGTTTAGAAGGGTTTAGCTAGGATAATTAGTTCACTAATTGATGTTATAATTGAGGTTTATAGGAGTTAATGTGCAATTTTATTATTCATTAATCATGATGAATGACAATTTTGGAGGATTATGATGATTTTAAGGGAATTTGGAGTAGTAAAAGTTTAGGATGATTCGGGTTGCATGTGTCCAGTGTCCTCGATCATGCTTGAGTTTGCTTAGTGTTCACAAATCAAATTCAAAAAACCCCAATTGTTACACATTCTTAGTATATATATTGCATACAAGATTTTTTTCTTTCCCTATGGGTTCAACCTTCTCTGCCTTTAATTTGAGAGTAAACACAAGCCCTACCAAAATGTTACATTCAAAAATTGTTTTCCAATGAAGGATCGGACAAAAACAACAATATAAACTAATACCCGACCCTAAATTATTTTGACGCTAATACTAAATGTTAGTTTTGAGTAATTTGATAGAGAGCCCAAATTTAACAATTAAGTTTCCTATCGATCCGACCTAGCCCAGTTATCCATCCAACGTACAATCCTAGTTCTAACAATATAGACCGAACATTGCTCCTACGGCTTAATGCTAAAAGTAAGTCAAGATGAGCTAGTGGCATACTCCCTCCGTTTAAGTCCAAACACTACATTTCACTTTTTAACCCTATTCATTCAAGTAGATAATTTTCCCAATTCCTTGCAATGCATACGAGTAAATATAATCATGTGGGGTCTTGTTTGATTTGTTCACTGTTGTACAGTTCGGAGTACAATTCGGTTCGAGGAACGGGTTCGAGTTCGGAAAACGCTCCCCACCATGAACCGGGTTCGAAGAGTACTTCGTGACTGTGTAATAGTATAGTCATAGTTATATTAAATTAAATTAAGTTAAATAAACTTTTTAGAAAAAATAAAAGAAAATACTTCATTTCCTAGAACCGAGCCACTTCCCTAGGAAACCATAGTATTAACTCGTCTATAGTAACTACTCCAATGGGTAAACCTACACATCTAGAGGCACCTTTCCCTAAAACAAAATGATTAATTAAATTCACAACTCCCCGTGTATACATACAGAGTTTCTATTAAAATATAGTTTAAACACCAATTTTTCATCTTCTCCTCTTCCTCTGCAATTTCTTCATCTTCCATGGCCATTCTTCCCAACCCTTCTACCACTATAATGGTGTCTCCTTACCTCCTTTTAATGATTTTTTAAAGCATGTAAGTTATTTATTTTTCATTATCCTCTTTCTTATGTACTCCATATCTTGTATGACTCCTCCTTTCTACGGGTTCGCAGCCTCCACCGAACTGGCACGCGAACTGTGACAACCTGGTTCGCGAACGAACCGGGTTAAGTTTGACGAACCCAGTTCGAAGTTCGGGCAGCGAACCGAACTAAGGTAATACTGGATTTGTATTTATGAGTACAATAAGTATAAAATTTTGATAATTTTTCATAATGTTAAACTACTTATATTGTCGTTGCAAAATGCGTCTTGACAAACGTGAAAAAGTAAATGTAGTGTTTGGACTTGAATGGAGGAACTACAACATTTGGTGTTAGCGATATTATTAGAATTTGGTGTTAAGAAGCTATGCAATGAATAAAAAAATGTACATCGAGTAAATTTACAAGTAATGAGACACACTATCGATCATGGTAAGGAATATTTGGTTTTTCAAGTGAAACTAAAAATGAATGTAACAAAATAAAGAAGATCAAACTCTGTCATGGAGTATTGTAGGAGTATATTTACTTTTGAACTTATTACCATTCCCATAAATTTACTACCTCCCTCCGATGAGTAAAACATCATATGGATAATTGATAGAAATTGAAATCTAAACCTAAAATCAACCACACGTTTCGTGACAAGATCTAACTTGCTCTACCCCGAAAACTCAAATTTTTAATTTAGCAGTAGTTCACTAACTACTACACAAACACGATTGAGATGCTAATCGACAGAACAAAAAAAAAAGGCGTATTGAATTCAATCGTACCAATCACACCAAAACAACTCAAAACACTAAAATTATGAGCTTATAACAGACATTAGAACGCGAGAGGGCATAGCCATCATTTTACAGTCCTATAAAACAACAACTGATCAAAATTGAAACCGACACCTAACATCATCCCCAAATTCCGTAGCTGAATCTAACTTCCTCTCTCCCGAAAATTCAATCCACAACAAATTCATCGCAATTCATACAATTAAATACTTAAACACAATAAAACTACTAATCGTTAAACGAATAGCACGAATTACACCGTAGCAAAACAATTCAAAACAATCAAATTACAAATGTACTCTATTTATTTTAGTCATTTGTTACCTTTTGGTTTTGGGACGGAGCGTAAATGCGACGTTTTCTTTATATAAAACTAAAATTTAGTCCAATTATCATTTAAAATTATTTATGGTGTTTGGGAACTTGGAATTGGAATTCAATTCCCGAATTGAACCAATTTCAATGTTTGAGAAAGTTTGGGATTTGAAATTCGAATTGGCTCAACTTCTTATCAATTCCATCCTAGTTCAAAATATACTCATTTCAAATTCTAACTTTTATTTTTTTCACACTTTTCGATAAAAATGTATAAAATTGAAAATATGTTTAAAATTGATCAATTTAATTCCACCACTATCTAATCTCTTTAATTTGCCGAGATTTTTCATGGTGAATAACCCCAAACAAGTTTATGAAATTGGATTTGAAATTCTATCTTTTTGATTTCTAGAATTGAAATCATGAAAATAAAATTAATTCCAATTATCCAAACAATACTGACCGAAATCAATATTATTTTGGATCAAATTATTTTATTATAAAATGAAAAACGCTACAAATCGCAAAATAAAAAGATAAACAAAGGAAGTATGACAGAAATCTAAGAAATTCAAAGTGTGTGATAGAGAATATACCATCAATAGAAAGAGAATTAACAGGAGGATTAAAAATGGTGATGATGGCAACACCATCAGCGCCAACCTCCATGGCAGTGGTACCTTTCGCCATTTTTGGTTCAATCGACAGATTTCTTTCTCAATAATGAGATGTTATGATCGTTAGGTGAGAAGATGTTTCGTGTGGGTCTTTTATTTATGTTTTTGTCCTTCTATAGTTCTATCGGCAGAAATGACACATCATTTCATCCATACCGTTTACAGTATTTATAATCTTCACACTTCTCGAAAAGAAAAAATATATATATTTCTCGAAGCTATGTACTCCGTACTTATCTGATAAAGACGTGCAATTAGACCTGTCAAAAATCGACTCGACCCGTAAATTCGATCGAAATTTGTCTGAAAATAACTCGCTAAAATCCGTCCAAAAATAGCCCGAACCCGAAAGCAACTCGACCCGAAAATAACCCGTATATATAGAGTTAAGACCCGCCCGACCCGTGACCCGACCCAATAATAGATAAATTTATTGAAAATTTGTATTTAAAACATATAAAATGTATATAAAAATGATTAAAATAATAAATTTTGTGATTAATTTCATTAAAGACTCACAAGGTATTAGTTAAATTATACAGGGTACATAAAAATATGCGTAAATCTTGTAAAACATCATCTTTCACTTTTCAATTGAAACCGTCAATAAATGAATGTGTATTAATAGGTGGTTAGAGTGTAAAAGAAAATGATACTTCACGTTGTATTGTGAAAGACCATTTTTTTTTTTTACTTATTGTAAAATTATACAATTAGACTATACTCTTCAAAAAATATGGATTTGTCATAGTGGTCAACGCCAAAGGTTGACTTTAGTAGTCGAAAATTGGGTTTGCCGAGTTTTAGTCATATCAAATCTTAGAATATAAAAGCTTTAAATTTTATTAAAAGTGAGTAAAATAAAATAAAATATAAATAATTATAAAATTGGCGTTAATCGAACCGTATTTCGACCCTAACCCGACCCAAAACCCGTATAAACCGAACCTGTAGAAACTCGTATTTTTATAACCCGTATAAACCCGACCCGTATTCTACCCGTACAAATTATGACCGAACCCGTAACCCGCCCGACCGACCCGTTTGACAGGTCTACGTGCAATGGTAGAACTGGTCGAAAAAGGCTCATAAGTGGGAGTAAAATCTGTTGTCTTCGTTTGAAATTTTCTAAAGTCTGAAATCTGAAGTTTTCTTAAAATTTTAATAAGTTTCTGAAAATTTCTGAAGTTTTCTTATTTTTTCTGAAGTTTTTCTTGTGTTTTATGAAGTTTACTTATTTTTTCTGAAGTTTTTTTAAATATTATTAATTTTAGGAATATTTCAATGATATTAATATTTTTAAGATTAAAAATGAATACTACCACTAATAATAATAACAATAATAATCATTGCGTATAAATCTATTTATAAATGTAATTGGTATGTCTTTGTATGTGTTCCATAAAAATTTCTAGAAACTATTTAAACAGATACGTTTTCACCGATGTAATCTTAAATGTTTGTTAGTGTTTAAATATATATAATAGAATAATTTTATTTTTTAAAATTTATTGGATTGATTATTGTCCGTCTCATTATATTAAATGATTTTACATTTATAATTGCTAATATTTTTTTTTTTAAAAAAATGCAAATACAAATTAGGTACCTTATTTTTAATTTTGTACAATATTTATTTTTAGTTACAGAAATGAGGTTTTAAGCAAGTCGCAGTATCATTTATTCAAATATTATGAAAATCACTTCAAAGAAAATTGTAAAAATTCTATCATGATAATAATAATAATAATAATAATAATAATAATAATAATAATAATAATAATAATAATAATAATAATAATAATAAT
>JAUEKU010195173.1:0-13374 GCA_032274805.1 Gypsophila paniculata | reverse complement strand
CCTTTCACCTTTGTGTTTTGTTTTTGCTACCCTACAATTTTCCTGCACACCAAGTCCCCAAACTCTGTGATTCATTGGTTAATATTCTCTTCATTCGGGTTAGATCTGCCCACGGTCCGGTTCAATCTGGTCGGCTCGATCGGTTTGTGTAGCAGGCGGGTTAGACCGGGCGAATCTTCGTGTACTTTTGTATTAGTTAGGAATTATATCTTTTAATTAATTGATGGCTCGTTACATGTATCTTCAATACGCACTAATTAATCGACAAACATTGGAGCCAATTGAAAATTGATTAATTACTCCAGAAGTAAAACCGAGTCACGATGAAGCAAAGTAGGTTTAACCATATGAACAAGTCTACTCGCCATTACTCGGTTACATAGTCAAAATACGAATTTTTTGACCACGTAGTTAAATCTGTTTCCTCTAAAATAAAAAGTGTTAACCCTAAAAAATATACTCCCTCCGTCTCGGTCAAATGTTAACATTTATTTTTTGCAAAAAAAATAAGGTAAGTAATCAAAAGTCCAATTTGCCCCTATATGAGTTGTAAAGTAGGTAAAAATAGGGGTGTAATAATCTTTTACTCAAATAAAGTTACCAAATATAAAAATGTTAACAATTGACTTGTACACCTATAAATATAAAGTGTTAACGAATGACCGGGACCGAGGGAGTATTAATGTTTATAAAAAAATCACCAAAAAAAAAGTTGAACGATAACCAACACATAAAAGAAAAATATTTTCATTTGAACTTTTTCCTTTAGAAATTTGTCGTCACGAGACCGTCTCAAAGAGATGTTGTCTTAAGTTAAAGAAAATCAATAATCATTCAGTTTGAGTTGTTGGATTTCAGTTGGGCCCAGCTAAAGTGGGCTGGACTGAGATGGGCTCAAATGGAAGCAAGAGCAACCCAACTCACCATGTTGTCTCAATAATAATACAGAAGATTCAGTGGGCTAATAGAGTTGGCCTAATCTGACCCAATTGAGAAACTCGGTCCGAACCGCTTAGAATTTAATTTGATAAAATTTCGACTGCTTGAAATTTAGTTTAATAAAATTTCAAAAATTGGTCACCATAATAGAGACTGCAACGATAACTGATAAGATTACAAATTCTTTTATAACACCGTTGAAATTAAATAGATCTCATTAGAAAATTTAACTTGATGGGACAAATTCTCATATAATACGAATATATCTGTCTTAAATTTAAGATGGGTCAAGTATTAGGAATAAGATAAAATCAAAATGCATTATTTTTTTTATTTTTCGAAATCTTTTTAGTTCTTTTGAGATTAGCATTCTTCAACATCATGCATTTTAATTTATCAAAGATTTTGCAAGATAATACGTCAATGAATCAACAATAATTACGCTAATCCAACGTCAAAGTTGTGATTTATTATTCCTAAATAATATTCGAGAGAAAAAAATAAGGATAACAAATACACTTTTTTGTATGCGTGGAGAATCATATTGTATTAGTGCAAAGAATTAACTAAACTTTATTCACACGGAGTTGCTATTAAATTTGAGAGCGGACTTGGCCATATCCAAAGTGGGAGAGAGTGTCCGACTCGAAAGTCCTATGGAACCAACATTTTCTAAACCAATTGGCAATAGGTGAGAGGCCCATAGTTTATGGTACACAACTCTTTAGTACACCACCGATGTGGAAATTCATATGTGGAGTCTTATGTTCTCACACCGATGTTCTCAAATATGGTTACAATAATACCATACCACTTACAGTATATAATGATCACAATCAACTTAAATCGATTGTTTTTGTAGAGAAAAATAAAAAATCGGTCGAACTATAATCCAAACTCATGAATAAAAATGATATTCTCTCTTTGATTGATGTTCATGACTAATCAAAATCTATAAAATCAAAGAATTAGAGCCCATTTTTCAGACTTAATTTCAATTCATTTAAGATATGTTCATTTCAAATCATTTGTTCCTAATGGTACTTTACAATTTTATTATCTAAAATACTTAAAAGAACAGAGTCCTATACAATTATTATAAGACGTGCAACAACTTTACAAAAATTTTTACCACATCATTTAATTTTATACAATAACAATAAATATGTGAAAAGTGCAATGATACAATAAAATCGTCACAAATGTGATATACTCACAATCTGAATTCAATTCTCGTCAACCTCAAATGAACGGTCATAGATTCATAGTACATGCCAAGAAATGAAAGCACAAGAGAAAAGCATATATTCTTGGCGTCAATAAAACGAAAAAGAAAGAAAGACGACACAAAAGTGTAGTACGCATTTGTAAAACTTTTGTGAAAGAAGTCTCTTCTCAATTAATTACACCGCGTTTCTGGAACATTTGTGATAAATCATACAACTACGTTCACTACTATTTAAACCTCATAATTTTAGCCCATCTATATATGTATATTTATATCTTCTGAAAATAATTATTGTAATAACTTCTTAATAAATTCACGTAATTTGATTTATATTATTACCAAAACTACTATGGAGGAACCTAAGTATGCTCAACCCTACCCTGCTCAAGGTAATATATTTCTTTTACAAATTATTTGGTGTGACAGTTTTACGATAAATTTATTAGGAAATTTATTGCACAATATAATAAGTGTGCTGTTATTCTATTTTCTTTGATAGATTTTGCTTGATCATTATATGTCCTACCGTGTTAGATAATTTGACAGGAGATTACTGTATTTTTTTTTTCTATGCATTTCTAATATGTTATCTTCCTTGATTTCGGTTATTTGTTTAGGGAGGAACTTTTAGTACGACGAACATTTTAATTATTTGTGTAGCTTTCTAGGATTGAGTATAAATGACACATTTTGAATCTATAGAATATAATTTGATCGGTAGAGATTATTAGTGATACGAAGATGGTCGGTTTTAGCAGAAAGACGGGTATTCCTTATTCATTCTCAGACAATCACTTATTCACAAACCTCGTGTATGGGTTAATAAATTTTAATTTCCATCTCATGAAAAACCATTTTCTCTCCGCTTAACCTTATCCCTCTCTAGGAGTATTTTAGTAATAGATTTCAAAGTTAAAAGGAATATAGTTATACAAAAACTAGTCCTTTTGACTCAAAAATTTTCATGTATGAATAGGTTACTACCAAGGACCACCGGTGATGGCACCACCCCAATATCAGTATCCACCTCCACCGCCACCGCCACCGGCTCAAAACCGAGGTTTTCTTGAAGGATGGTATGTTCACTCACATGTCTATACTCTAATACATATGAAGTGTACTTTCTAAAGTATATTACAAATGGTATATGATGAAATGTTTTGGGAATATCATGTCATCGTATACACATTGAGAAGCTAGTGACAAAATAGTCATACCTTCATTTTGGTCGTTTTGTGGTTAGCCAGGGAATACAATGACGTAATATACTAGATGAATCTAAATTCCGTGTATAAATTTTAGTGAAAATTAAACGGAAATTTACTTTATCTCCTCGCCAAATCGTATCATGTCCTCTAAAAATGATGGTAAAATGAACCCGTTTGTTGTATAGATATGTGCTTAGATTCACATAATCGTTTAGCACGAAGATAATCGGTATGTATTTGCTAATTAATGTCAGTGATAAGTAGATAATGATCATACTTTTGATCAAAGAAAGCCGTTTATTTACACGCACTTTTAAAATAATAAGCAAACAAATGACTGAAATCGAGAATTACGGACTAACAATTGAATGTTTGTGAATGTGCAGCCTTGCAGCTCTATGTTGCTGTTGTCTCTTGGACGAATGCTGTTGTGATCCAACACTTATAATTTCTTAATCAACAACATTCATGAGTGGGATTAATAACAAAGTAGTTTGACTCAGTTAATCTGGTCTCATTTGTTTATAATTGTAATTTGAGAAGTAATCATTGGAACATCACAACTAATTAATTTCAAATGAATGTTTGATTATAATACTCATGCTTGTGGATGTTTGATATGAGAAATCCTTGTAATGACCATTTCAAGGAATATTAACAATTTCATTACCTCAATTAATGACGAAGTTTTAAAAATTTCGGACAGTTATTCCTAAATTTTATTAATTTTTTTTATTCATGAATAAGATTCTTTCAGTGTAAGTATTTCAATGGCTAGATTTTGCAATTTTTAGAGTATGTCAATGAGCCATGAGCTTGAAAGGGGGTTTTGACATAAATGCCTTCGTGGAACATTTTATAAGACTTATTATAATTTGGTTTTTGACCGACTAAAATGTGGGTGAAAATTAAAAATTTTGTCCAAAATGTTTTCTAACTGCAAAATCAAAAGTTTTAGTTCACAACACAATAGGTAACACAAAGTTTAGAAAAAAATAGTATGAGTAAAAAAAATATGTCGTCAAAATTGTCAATCATTATTAAGAGAAGGACTAATTTCAAAAAACTTATTTGACAAGTACAAAGTAATAAACCAAAATAGTCACATGTTCACATTTAGAAAAGGAGGAGAACAAGGTCCTATATGACTTACGTGTTTGGAGTAGTCTTCAAGCCTCAATTCAAAAAGTTAATTGATTGCCACAAGACAAAATAAACAATGTCAAAACCAAAACTTTTTTTCTTCTATTTTGAGAAAAGCCAAGATTAGGCGTAACATACAAGATCAACGGTAAATCTTCCATAAAACTGTGTGAGCATGAATCCAAGTTAAAACTTTCAATTTCTACTCTCGATTTATATGAGTTGTCGAGACAACATCACCATAAAACCGTCTCGAAATACAATATATGTGAGATCAAAGACGTAAGGCAGCAAGGTCAATCAATTAAGGGTAAATTACAAGCAGTAAAGGGCCACAAAGTCACATGCAAGTCATCACATAATTTTACCCTACAAAAAAGTCAAGTATCTCATTTTCTTGACAAAGAGGGAAAGTTACTTCATAAGGAATGTGCCTAAATATGGTTAATAGTTCTTTTGAATAAATGTTTGATTTTGCCAACATCATTAATTTACTGGGGTAGGTTACACCTTTATACTCTACTTGCCTTATACTTAAAGCATGCTGCCACAATCCTATTCTTCCACAATTTGATTGAAAACATACTCATCCCACCATACCTTTAAATTTCTAGAACGGGACGAGTTCGATTGTGATTAAGTCAACAACGTTCAAACAACCTTGTAAAAATTGCAAACGAATGTCTAAAATCAACAGCGATGTTAGCATTTAGCAATTCGTCATGATAAGTTTGACAACCCAACCAGAGCAGAATTTGGAGCGATCAAAGATCATAACTCAGAGCAGGATGTTACTCACAACACAGACTCCATGCCCTATACCGCGAATTATGAAAGAATCACCAGACGACAAAACCGCCTACCTCTGCGGCTCTACCGTCTTGTTCTCGGCTGCAAGTAAAGGGAAAAGAAAAACATGAAATGGGAGAAATCTTTCACAAGGGGATACTAGGGAGTATGGAGCATAAACAGCAATGTCAAAATGTGTACAGTATCAACTTTTATAGCCTATAGGTCACACAAACTGACATAGGACTTATTATTAGGACAATGTAGCATAACACAAGTATATAAGAGCATAGCTGGAAAAGGACACACTAAGCTGGACCAGCAAATGAGCACAGCTAAGCAAAAGGCAGGCATTCCACATTACATGATTCACCCCTCACCATTTGTTTCATCTTTCATGTAGTTTTGGCTTGACCAAGTGCACAAAACATCCAATCAAAACGTCACATATCAGCGATGTTATCTACCTTCTCTACCTCGACAATCTCTTAGATATGTAATGTTTGATTCGAGAAGGTTAGAAACCATCACATGTTTGATTAGAGAAGATTAGACCGTCGCCGGGGAAAGTAGAAGGTAGATAGCAGTGTTCTACGAGGTGTGTAAATAACCGGAAAAGATAGAGGTTTGTGTTTAGGATTGAAAATTTTGCTCTTGTATAAATAAAATGAAAAAGGTGTTGTCATGTGTACAAACTAGTACTATTACTACCAAAGTAATCCAACTTTTTTCCCCAAGTCTCTAAAAAAAAACCTTCCACAAATCAAACAAATATTGGAGTAACTACTTATCTTCCTCAATTAACTTGACTATCTTCATCTTAATCTTCTTCTAAATTCACTAAGCTACATGGGTTCATCAACTTACTCTACACTACCAAGTCGTCATCGTCTTCTGTTGTTTCCGTTGGCGACTCCAAACTACTACCATCGATCGTCTTTACATTTCAATTGGTGCAACCGCAAACTCCCTTCTTCTCAAATTGTTACCAACCACCACAAGATAGTTCCATTCCACAAAAAGCAACCATTACCCAACACATAATACTCTCATCTGTACACAAAAAACAAGTCTAATTCCTAAGCAAATGTGGGCACATTTCGGTCCGTGACGATTTCAGCAAACTGAGAGAACCAAACTGCTGTTGCTGCTGCACTAATCAACATTTGAGCTTTCGGAAAAACAGCCCAAAATGATGTCAAATTCACATCCAAACAGAGATCAATGCTGAAAGTTTTTGGACTCGTTGTCACGCGATTGGGCATCATCAATGTCTGAATCACTGCCTGAAGACGATCTCGAATCAGAATCTGCAAATTCAGACCAACACAATCAAGCATTCGGTATACATTCACACATAAACTCCCACCAAAATCACAATGCAGCATCATCAAAGAGCGCAACAACAACAACTGAAACAGGACCGAGTTTAACACGAATATATACCGCTAGAAGACGAGTCATCACTTCCTGAACTGCTGGAACTACCGGAGCTACTACTACCGCCACCCTGCTGCTTATCATCGTCCTTGTCAATCTCCAACGGCGGGAAGTTATTCACCGGCATTTCATCCCCAATATCGACATCCTCTTCTCCAACATCGCCACCTCCACCTCCACCTCCGCCCTTCTTCGCTTTAGTCGACATATCCACCATCATCATGTCACTCATTCCAGCCTGCAAATTCATCAAAACAATCAATCAATTAATCAATCAAAACCGACAAATACGACCTCAAATCGACAATGTACTATCTAAACACATCAAGAACCACACCGAGTACGGATTTCTACCTGATTATTATCATCAAAATCACCCACATTGTTACACTGAGGCATCAAAGCTTGGCGCTTAATCTTACTAACCATCTTCTTATAATTCGTAACCAAACGGTCCAACTCCCAAAGCGTCTCCGTATCAACAGCCTCGATATCAAGCTCGATTTCATCCCCTTCCTGAGTCAAATTCCCGTTCCTCTTCCGAATAATCTGAATCACTTGCACCATCTTCTCCTCCGGTAACTCCTGCAAACCCGCCCCCAACTTATGCTTCTCCTCCATACTCATCTCTCGTTTATTCGGATCCTTTGCTTTCGGTTTTGGTAGCTTCCCCTCCGACTTCCTCCCCCTCCTCTCCCCTCCACTCCTCTCCACAACCGCGGCCGTCACCACAGGCGCCGCCACCACCTCCTGTTCTACAGCAACAACCACCACAGGAGGTGACGGAGACCTTGGTGGCGGCGTTGGCGGCTTAAACTCCTTAACTTTCGGCGGATTCACCGTCTTAACCACCTCAGGAGACGGGAATTTACTCCAAGAACTCCCTTGCACATCCTCCTCCACCACTTTCGGTCCTCCAATCTGCGCCAAATGAAGACGCTTTTCGGCCTCAAATTTCGCTACAATCGGGGGAAACCACCTCTCAAACAAGGCCAAATACTGGCCAGCAAACGTATTAACCTCGTGCCCTTTCGGATTATACCTAAGCGCATTGTTAAACGTTAACCTAACGTCGGTAGCGAAGTCGTCTGGCGTGTCGTAAATCCCCTTATCTAACCTATCTTTAATCGTTCCGAGATCCATTGGACGGTCAATCACCGTATGGTAGTCATGTAACCCCATTCCAACCGCGTCGACCGGTGACGTAAACCAAACCCCGGCTTTCTGATTCGACAGCTTCTTTAACACGGTCCCACACATTTTCATCACGTGCGCACTCGCCACGTAAACAGCCGGTTGTTGTTGTTGTTGCTGTTGTTGTTGGGGCGATTGATGCCTATATTGCTCGTGTCGCTTCTTATTGCTCCCATTCGTCGTTGGAAACGGCGACATTCTCTTCTTCGACCCGATTTGATTGTTGTTGTTGTTGTTGTTGTTGTTCACATTGACGGAATTAATCTGACCAGACTCGATTCGACTCGATAGAATCCGAACCCTATCGAGTTCCGAAACCAATTGCGACTTCAACTTCCTCAACTCCGCCTTCGTATGCCTCGAAATATCAAACGACACGTAATGCGAGAACAAACCATCATCATCCTCCTTCTTATAATCATCACCGCCGATTAGACCGTTGACGTTCTTAATTTGCTTCCTAGAAAACGAATTATTATTAATGTTCGTAAAATTAGGGTTAGGGTTAGGGTTAGGGTTGGTGAAAGGGAATTTCCCCATTTTTTGAGATTGAGTTTTAATACGATGATCGTAAGATGTAGAAGTTGTTGTTGGCGGCGAGCAGTTAACTACATTTCGACTTAATACGACCGCCATCTCGACGTCGACAACGAAACTAAGACGGCGTAGCTTCTAACAACCCTAACCACCATACCAACACCACTTTTTTCATTCCAATTTTACCCCTCCCACCTCTCCACTATTACCCCCTCCCTCACCTCAATTTCGCGAGGGTATTTTGGTAATTTCACTTAAAAAAAAAAAGAAATTATTATTTATGATGAATGTTTTTAGGGTTTTAAAATGGGGAGGAAGAAGAGATGATTTTTTGGGGGGAGAAATGGGGGAGTACTTAAAGGGAAATTAGATCTGACCGTGGGGAGGGTAGGGCAGGATGTGGACCGTTGGATGGAGATCTGAGGGATTAGCGTGATTCTCTCTCCTGCCCGTAAGTGTGACCGCGAACACCTGTCATGAACGGTGGAGATTTTAGGGTGGGGGACACGTGGCGGTCGATTAAGGTGGGGTTTGAAGGGTTTGGAAAGAATCTGAGGTGTGTGTATGAAGAGGAGGAGATTATTTTATTATTTTTTTGTGAAAATAAAATGTCTGGGGAAATTAATAATTTATTTATTTATTTATTTAAAAGGAAATTCAAATTGGAGCGTGAGGGTTACGTGGTTGAGATGCGCGTGGGGGAAGAGCAGGGTTGGTGTTTTTGTGTACGCGCTTAAGGCAGGGGATTTCCACTTTTGTGCTATGTGGTGAGCTACCACGATTTTACGATAATTTTATGGGATAATTCTCGTGGTATCCTTGAATTTTACAATTTTTTTCAAAATATTTTTTTGACCAATCAAAACTCATGACTATGAGTTTCAAATACGACAATTTTTTTTTTAAATCGTAGATATTAACAAGATCAAAAAGAAATCTCGTATTCGGTAAAAATTAAAATTATACATGTGTTCACAGTACGGATAAAATATTGTAAAAAATCTACTATAATCATAAAAATTATGACAAAATACTAAAAGGAAATCTGTGAGTATCACGTGCACAAAACTAGTTTACTATAAAATCTACTCCGTATGAGTAGCAAATGCGTGTAGTCTTCTATCTTAACACAGTATGGCCAATACTTAACCCACATTAACCAAGTGAGTGTAGTACAATTAATGCTCACTTCATTCATTAATCATAAAAAAAGTTAAGCGTTTGATCCTTGATTTATGAGAATAAAGCAGATTTATTGACTAGTCATCTCATTGTCTTTGTCGATGAACACCCTAATTTCGACAAAAAAAAAAAAAAATTAACTAGGGTGTGCAAAATTAATCAAGTAGGGTTGGACGTGAGCACAAACAATTTGGATTGTAAGGACGGGTTGTGCACGATGTAGCTAATCAACTACTCTAATTAATCAATTAATTCAAAAATGCTTCGGTCTATTAGATTTAATCAATATAATTATAATTATAATTATTATAAGGCGGCAAAATGGTTGTGCCGCAGTCACGTGGCCGTCGGCGTGAGTATTTTCGTATCGGATTTCTAACATGTACCGTACTTATTCTTCACATAATAAAAATATTTATTATCATTTTCTTATACAGAGTACTTAATAATTTATGGATAAGTCTTGTTGAATCCAAATATAGTAAATAAGAATATACTACCACCGTCTCAGTCAAGTTTGATATTTGAGGGTCTATACGTGATATAATTAATTCTTATATTTTTGTGGATTATAGAACTTTAATATAATGTAATGTAATTGAACATGTTATAATGACTTTCGTGTATTAAGTTATTCTATATTCATTTTTGTAATCCTTCATTTCTTGTATTTGTTTTCATATCAAAACTGAAACGTTAACAATTCACTGGGACAGATGGAGTATTAAATAAGTACTTAGAGAGAAAAAAAAAAGTAAATAATGTTTCACAATTCAATACCTCACTTTTTGGTATTCCTACCAAAAAAAAAAAAAAACCTAATTCATCTATAGGGGCTTTCACCCACCATCTTTGGTGGTGATAAGCCCCAAAAATTTCTTTTTACTTCTTATTTATGTTTAGATTAATAGTTTGTTCTCTCATTAGGAGAGTTTTGTTCCCGTTATAGGTGGGTTTTATCTCTCAATTTGAGAGTAATAAGTTCTCTGATTATGCAGAGTATGTGGATGATTAGCGCTATAATGGTCGATTGTATGAAGATGCAATTGGTGTCAAAGTTTCGTTTACAATTTATGAAATCAGATAAAAGTCATCCCTGGAAAGACTATGCAAGATCCATAGATCCCCTCGTGGAAGGCTGTATGAAGAAACAGCGATGTGATAGAGGGTATTCATCAGAAGCGTCATATTCTAATATTAGTGATCTTTGTTTTAAGGATGATGATTTACATTTGATTTTCATATTTATGTACTCGATTAATTTTTATGTCTCTTGTACTCGTCGTATGATTGATTATTAATAGAATTGATTTTTCAAAAAAAAAGCAATGATGATATTTTTATTTAATTAAATTTAAAGATTTATTTAGTTTTATTTAATTAAATTTAAAGATTTATTCAATTAAATAAAATTCGTATATAAATATAAGGCCAAACTTTAGACGCCCCTAAAACGATCATCCGAATTCCGATTCAGACAAAACGAAAGCCTAACCCACCTAATTTTTCGAGACAAATCCAATGGTATAATTTTCGTGACATTCGATCAACATAAAAATTGGCAGCCTCTAGATCAAATTAAAAAGTCGATCTTCTAATCTCTTAAAATTGCTTAATCATAAAATGTCTTTATAATTCAAAACGATAAATCGTAAAACGAAAACCCGACCCCAAAACAGACCCATGGATCATCCATTTGGCCTGGTGGACAAATCAAGTTGCCAAACACTATTTGCATTTAATAATTGTAATAATTGATTTTATTTAATTAAAATTTAAAGATTTATTAATTAATTAATTCAATAAATACTCCAATTTTCACACAACAATTACACACAAAAAACAAACTACTTTTTTTCTCTCTTTTCTTCTCTTTGGGCAGTAGCATTACTCATCCATTTCTCTTAAATTTTTCTCTTAATTTTTTCCTTAAAACAATTATAATAAAATCTATAATAAATTTGGTTAATAATCTAATCGTATTAGCTTAAGTTAGAAACGATTTTAATTTTGTTCTTGGGTAGTTTAGAGGGTGAAGATTTGGGTAAATACTTGGGTGAAGACTTAGGAAACTTATAACGAATTTATCGACCTTGATAAATTCGTTAGCTCACTAATCCTTCTATACCGAGGTGACTAGCTTCACTTAATATAATCTTCTAATAAATTTAATTGGTTGATTAGCTATATAATATAATTTTTATAAAGTGTTTTATGATGATATATAAATTATGTGATGTTAATCAGTGGCGGACCCAGAAATTTTCGTCAGGGGGTGCACCTTTTTACGGGCGTAGAAGGATTTTTCTAGACTACAGTTAAAAAACAAAATGTTCGAGTAATTCTCTTGTGCGACTATTGTACAGTTTGGTTTTGAGTAGATATTAAGCATTTAAGCGTCAAGCGTAGAAGGAATTTTTTGGAGTACACTTGATTAAGGACTCCTATTTTTTTTTATGAAGTTAATGAAATTGAGGGAAAAAATACAAATCAACACACATAAAAACAATAAAGAACGGAACCCATTTATCTAATTCAATAAATGGAAACATGAAAATTAATAACGGAAAGTGAAGAAAAAAAATGTTATTTTCAATCGATGCACAAAAAATAAATAAAAATGAAACACATTCCATCTTATTTCCTTAATTTGTTGGAAAAATGGAAAACGAAATAGTAATGTAAAAAACATTCGACAATAATACGAAGTGAACTTAGATAACAAAAGTGAGAAAAAAGTCTTTCGACAATAATACGGAATAAACTATGTAGTACTTTCATCATCTGTATAGTAGGTGAGTTTGAGAAAAATGAAAAAGGAAAAAAAGCAACCTCATGGAGGTTCGAACCTGAGATGTCCAAGTTGCCAATTGATTGCTTAACCACTGCTCCGTGCACATTTATTTGTCTTTCAAACAACTTATAACTATATAATACTTACAAGTTACAGCAGTCCAGAAAGAGAAAAAAAACCCAAAAATTTCAGGGGGGGCACGTGCCCACGTGTGCCCCCACGGTGGGTCCGCCACTGCCTATACCACCCATTCGATCCAACAGCCCAACAGTCCAACAGCCTCATTCGATCCAAACAACCCCTATACCACTCGACAACCACCTATACCACCCATTCGATCCAAACAACCCCCTATACCACCCATTCGATCCAAACGGGCGACGGCGACAGAGGAGAGGCGGCGGAGGAGAGGCGACGGAGGAGAGGCGGCAGAGGAGAAGCGACAGAGGAGAGGCGACGGTGGGGTCGTCACCGGTCGTTGCTGCTGTGGTTCGCCGGTATTGTTGCCTCTTTTTTCCGATCGATGTCGGGTTTTGTTTTGGTGGTGGTGGTGGAGGATTATGCGGGTGGTGGTGGCGCAGCAGCCGGGAAGGGGGGGTTATGTGATTTTAGGGTTGTGGGGCGCCGGGAGTTGTGGGGCGCCGGCAGTTGTGGAGTCGCCGGGAAGGGGGGAGGATGTAGATTTAGGGTTTGGGGAAAGAGGGAGGTGATTTTGGTGTGCTGAGAGTTTTGGGTTAGGGTTTGTGTTTTTTTTTTACCTTATATATAAAGAGGGGGAGAGAAGGGGAGGATGAGATTTAATCTCAACCGTTAGATTAGATGGAATAGAGGGCCTAGATTAACCCAACTACCTCATATAGATTGACTACCCTATATGATCCCACCTCTATATATATATATATATATATATATATATATAT